>PVKA01013570.1:0-54630 GCA_004027165.1 Ctenomys sociabilis | reverse complement strand
GTGTTAAAATTTCCTCAGTTTTCTCATAATGTTTAAGCTGCTTCAGTCAACATCCAAATAAGCTTCTACACTTGGCAATCAATTTTACATATTCTTGAGGTTGTATATTTTTTCTCTTTTTGCAGTTTAATTGTTAAAGAAATCACATCATTTACCATGTTGAAAGTTTCTCAATTTGTTTCCGTTATTATATTCTTAGAACACAAATCTTCAGAAAATTGTATTTGCTATCTAACTCTTGATGGTGTTAACAATATACAGAGTTCATGAAAAAACAATCTAGAACCACTTCAGCAATTCACTCTACTGGTAAATGTCTATATATTATGACCACCACTTTGAGCACTGCTTGTATTTGTAGAGGCTAAAGGTTTTAATCTCATGAAGTCTCAATAAATTTAGTACTAAAATAGCTAAAAAAATTTTCATTTCATAATATATATATACTTTCCCTAGACTCCGTAGTACTTATTTCTACTCATGTTTTGATTTGGCGACCTATGACATAATCTGTTTTCCAACTGTTTGTTTTTCCCTATAAATAAGAAAAAGCAGACTACTAATATCTATGCTGGTCTTTGGTACATTTCATCAGATCAAAGCAACATCAAAGAATTTTATTTGTTTTTTTTAAAAATAACAGGTTGTATAATTCTCTATATTTTTTCTCTAAGAGGCTGGGAAATAGCGCAGCACCATAAGCACCTGCCTGGCAAGTGCAAGTAAGGTCCTGAATTTGATCCCCAGTACAAAACAAACAAAGAAGCACAAAACATCCAGTCTCTTTAGTTTTCAGATCGGACATAATACTTGAAGTGTATCCTCAAGGAATTTTATGATAAATTCTTCTACCTTTTCTCAAACTTGAAGTTTTTATGTTGAAGAAAGTGCTCTTTAAATAAAGTTATTTTTTTCTCTCTATGTAAGAAGATAAATAAGTAATTATGAAAATTTTGAGTCTTAAATGGTTTTGATTAAGAGCTCATAGTGGACCTCAGGTCATTTATGACAATTCTTAAACGTTAAAGAGATTTGGTATAGTAGACAGAGGTAGGAATTAATCCCCCAGGAATATTTATTTATTTATTTCCTGTATTTAGGACAGGGTCTACAGGATCTCACTATGTAGATTGGACTCAAAGAGATTTTCCTGTTTCCAGTCTCCCAGGTGCTGGGATTACAGGCATACACCATCATGCCCAGTCTCAATCACCATCTGATGGCGCTTCTCGAGTGGGGCACTGTGGCATGCTAGGGGATCAAAACCTGGCTGCTGAGCTCTACCTAAGCTCTACCTAGCTTTAGTCCCTTGAGCTATCAGGCCAGCCCTTTTTCATAGGAAGTATGACAGAATAAAAGCATAAGAAAAGTGCAAAAGAAGCTAGGTAAGTTGGTGCACACCTGTAATCCCATCACTCAGGAGACTAAAGCAAGGGATTTATTATGAGTTTGAGACCAGCCTGAGCTACAAAGCTAACTGAAGGCCAGCCTGAACTACATAGCAAAATCCTGTATCAAAAAGACCAAAAACAAGAAAGAAAGAAAGAAAAAGATAAAGAAGAGAAAATTTGCCTGTTAGGGAAATAGAAATCCTCTTGAATAGTGCTCTTATTAAATGACCAAGATAATATACCATACAGATGCAAATGTATGAAATATTGCAAATATTTTGGAACTCCTTGGACGTTAATATTTACTTTCACTGTGCCACAGATCTGTTTGCTATATGTTTTGGGAAATTTATTGTGTCTCTTTGGCATTCCTTCCTCTATGATGTCAGTGGGCAAGTCTAAACATTGTGACCTTTTTTGGTCCTGATTATCTATTCTGGAAAACGAATTAGATAAGCAGTTCCATTTGTAAATTCCTCTCTACTGCAGAGGTATTGTGGGACATGTTAAAATTTGATTTGTTGTGCTAAATATTGGAATTAATGAACATGGATTCAAATGAATCTATGTAAGTTCAAATGGGATAAATAGGCATTGATTTCCCATCTGTAGTAATTGCAAGGGGAAAAGAAAACAATCAGTTCTTGAAGTTTACAGTCCACATGACTAAACTGTATTATCTTCCTATGAGTGAGTAGAAGAAATAATGGAAGAAGTAGATAAGAACTTGGGTGGAGACTTAGGAATGGTGAAGTTGGAGATGTGTTACATGGACAAGCTTTGTATGCAGCTGATGCTGTGGACCTGAGTATGAAGGGCAGGTTAATTCTAGGGTATAGAGTTTTAATATATACCTTAGTAGAAAACAGTACACAGAAGAACACATAAGAGCATTGGTGGGAAAAGAACTTTCTTTCTCCTTCCTTCCTTCCTTCCTTCCTTCCTTCCTTCCTTCCTTCCTTCCTTCCTTCCTTCCTTCCTTCCTTCCTTCCTTCCTGTATGTCTTCCATACTGGGGATCAAACTCAGGACTTTGCACTTGCCAGGCTGGTGCCTATGCCACTGAGCTATTCCCTCTGTGGACATGGCCTTTGTGGGGGGGGGGGGAATCATTCCTTTAAGAGATGAGGAAAGGAAGAGGCCCATGTGAGAGAGGAAAAATGGACAAGATAGCATGTGGACACACAAGATGAGCCAGTCGTTGACCTGCTTGTGAGTCGGCAAGAGAGGCTCGGGTACGGTCCTGGAGAGAGCATGCAGTGATAATGTAACAAAGCTACAATCTTCCTTTTTTGTTGTTATTTTTTAGGGAAGGGTGTACAGGGTGTTAAAGGTCTCACCATTAGATTAGACTCCTAGTGATCTACCTGTTTACAGCTTCCCAAGAGCTGGGATTACAGACACATACCACCACCCCAAGTCTCAATTGCCTTCTCACCGATCCTTGGTGGGCGGGGCTGGCACAGCAGGCCCAAGATTGAACTCCCTGCTCCTGCCCCCCCACCTGTTTGTAGGCGCTTTAATCCGCTGAGCTATTTGGCCTACCCTTGATGTTCTTTGGATAGCAACTTTACAAATGCAAGGAGAGCAGGGCAGAGTCTAAATTTCAGGGTGTTACAAGGGACTTGATACAAAAATACAAACAAGAAACACACACTTTCTTAATAAATTGAAAGACACACATGTGACACGGACCATTAAGTCAGGTTGATTTTGATTAAACCACTTCTCCAGATCTCCTTGATTTCTTTTTTTTTTTTCCGAGTTCAGTATGACAAATCATATTGTGGTTTTTCCTTAAAATCATGGCAGAAACGGAAGGAAGAAGCTACAGCTCACTGAAAGAAAGTACGCTGCTTAACTATCATGTTTACTGCTTACATTTATGTTTAAGGCAAAAATATAAAATAAGACAGCAGGTAAATTTTAGCTCACACTCTTAGCTTCATACTGGCAAGTAAAATGAGAAGTTCATCATGGTTCTTTCTTTACATTGCATGCTTTTATGCTTAAATTTACTTTTTTGTAGAATATCTCAATGCATTCGACAGCTCATTTTATAGTTTTCACTCACCCGATGACATTACTGTTAGTGAAGCAGTTTAGTCAGTTGTTCCACTGTTCATAGCAGTTAAAAGAGAATGGATTATAAACCAGTGACAGTGTATAACATGACAAGTGTCAAGTATAGGTGCTCTGGAACCTGAGATCTCCCTCACACGAGAACGTGCACGCTCAGGCCAGGCAGCGTAAGGCCCTGCAGGTTCCCAGGACTGACCAGCTAGTGGCAGGAGTAAAAATGAACTCTGAAAATTCACTGTGCTAAGCAGTCTTTCCTTGACTTCATGGTGGCACTGGGCAGTGAAGCAAGTGGCGTAACTCTAGTGAGGGCCTGTGCGACCTTCCCCAGCCCATTTCCGCTCCCCCATGTGGCCTTCTCCAAGTCCCCAGAACTACTCCACTTGTGGATGCACAGCCCCCGGGTTTACATGACATCATCATAATTCACCCGAGAGTGTGTTCTGCTTCCCAGCCTCCAGCCAGGGCCTCGACCGACCTGTGAGCGCCCACCGCGTCTACTGAGTTAGCCTTACTAACTCTCATACCAGTTTAATGTACACATTTACATTTTGATAACCAAGTATTCATCTTCCAATCTCGGTATCAATAATGCTTCTTTGTGTATCTTTGAGAAAAGACACTGATTTTAAAACTGATGAAGAAATCTTATTTTAAAATGTTCAGAGTTTATGAGTATTTGTTAAGCTTGATCTTCAAGACTTTGCACTTAAATTTCAATTTTTTATACAATTTCCTTTTGATAGAAAATCTTTCAATGTTCACTTGCTTTAAACTTCTAGCTAAAGACCAATAATAACTTGTTAGACACAAACCAGATATTTTAGTGACTTGGTTTTGGTTTTCAACGTATTTAGTTTAAATAAAAGTAAAAGGTTACTGTAAAAACTAATAATGCTCAACCCATATCTTTTATTTTAACTTTATTGGGGGATTTTTCCATCATATAAATGAAAGTTTGATGTCCCTGAAGCTTTCAGTCAATTATTGTAAGATGAAATAATCTATTAAAATATTAATTATATTCAGCTCTACTTTTAAAAGTAGTGATACCACATTTTTATTCTGAGGGTATGCTGCATTGTTTCATAGTACATTCATAATCAAAGGTCATGATGTATATGTTACATTACCATAATTTTCTGATTAATTTGTTCTTTATACATATTGTATGTGTTCCGATTGCATTCCATTAATTCATAGTTTTCTTGTAAGTTTGTGCTTTCTTTCCATGTTCAAAGGACCTCTTTAATTCAATTTCTCTGTTTCTCCTCATACAGTCTGACAGCCAGATATGCAACTCAGTCTAATCACAGTGGAACTGCAGCCAGTCAGAAAAAGCCTACTAGGTCAGTTAACATCTAATTTATTACTTGTTAGTGATATTCAATAAGCACACAGTGATATTTTGTCCTATCACTATAAATTGTGCAAAGTCTGACATACTTGTGAGTAAAAATTTTTGAATACTGAATTCTTCCAAGTAGATTTCCATAGAAGATGATTACATGGCTTTGGCGTCTGTCCTTTCTTTCTTTCTTTCTTTCTTTCTTTCTTTCTTTCTTTCTTTCTTTCTTTCTTTCTTTCTTTCTTTCTTTTCTTTCTCTCTCTCTTTCTTTTTTCTTTCTCTGTCTCTTTTCTTTCTCTCTCTTTCTCTCTCCCTCTTTTTTCTTTCTTTTTTAAATTTACTTGGTACAGGATCTCAGTGAGCAGCTTGGACTCACAGTGATTCTTCTGTTTTCAGCCTTCCCATTGCTGGGCCATCTTAGTGGCTGGCTCAGCAAGCCTGGTGGCAGAGCCACTGCAGCATGTGGTACCAGGAATCACACCCCAGTCTCTGTGCTTGCTTAGGCAGGCACTTAGTCCACAGAGCTATCTCGCCAGCCTGGGTTTGACTTTTTCTATGTCACTTTACCTATGTTCCCTGATATACTGGGATGAAATCTAGACCCTAAGCTCAGAACAAGTTAAAAAAAATACTTTGAAGGCCCCTGCACACAGAATTTGAAAGTAATACAATGTTAGAATTACTTTTTAAGATTGTCATATGCTAATTGCTTCACATTTTAAAGGAGAATTAAGCAAAATTGGCTGATTTTGCCTGGAAAATTTGTACCAGGGAAGCCTATGGTATTCACTTATCTATAATGGCTTCCATTTGTGTCTTCAAGATGCATGTCTTTTAAATATACATAGAATAAATAACTTGGAAAATAATAATATATACAAACACAGAAAGAGTTAGATTGTTCTGGTGTCCCATCGATGAAGGCATGAGCATGATGTTAAACGGGTGAGTTGCACCACATGATCCATGTCTTGCACCTCCAATTTTTGTGTGAATCTGTGTACTTTCTCCCTCACTGGAAAGTGTCCGGTGATGGCTCACTAGTCTTCACAGCAGGATTAAATCATGTCACACAGTGCATGGCCAAAGGAACTGCCACCACAGCCTTGATCAGAGGTAGGTGCTCTACCCCTACCTTGCCTTTCTCTGTCACTTCTGTGTCAGTTAGGGTGATTCTGGAGAGACAAACTTAAAAGGTATTTAACTAAAATTATAATAAACATTGTATATGAGGACGTGTAAGGAGTAATGACTGCCATGGATATTGAACATTTTTATTACTCCTTCTAATACTCAGACATGTAAGATATATGTTAAAGACTTGGTTTAAATAGGATATTTTTTCTTACATGTTCTCTTTCCATTTTTTCTTCATCTCATTTCCCTTTTCATTACTTTGATGAATGATTGGGAGACTCTGGCTGCCTGTCAAATTAGGATGATGAGAAGAGCAAATGTATTTTTTAATTTGTAGTCATTTGACTTCAGTCAGAAGAACATGAGGCTTCATGGGTCACAGTAAAGAATAAAATGCTTTTTAATTGCTTTTTAGAAATGGGTCAGGTTTTATTTCAAGCAGAGAAAGTTTGTGATGAAATTTGTTATCCATGTCAGTTTGGAAGGAACTTTCTGAAGTCTATGATTGTCTACAGGAATTGGTCTCAGATTTATTATGATTGAAGTGTTTGGTCACCTTAATTAGTTAAGTTCTTTCTGGAACATGCACTCACTGGTACTGAAAATTCCTAGAGTCTGAGGTTATTGTACTACGCCTGTGAGCTCTCTGAGTACAAGTTTAATGAGGGAATCACTTGGAAAGTATTCTAATATGGTGGGTGATACAACTTGTAATTAGGAAAATGGCTGTAAGGAGCATTCATTAGCCATATGTATTTCAACTCTAAAACACAGTCAACATTTTGAAACTATAAATTAATTGTTTCAGGACATGAACACTTAAAAATCTAGTGTTTGCATTTTCCTGATGCTTAGTTTATTTTGTAATACCTGTTACCATATTAAAGTATTCATATTTTCAAGTGCTAGAATTGTTAAATAGTGTGTAAAAATAAAATAGGTACAACATTTCAAATGTGTTAAAGTTGCAATAGTATAACAACTGGAGCATGACTTGCTGATATGCAACATATATTGTATAGATAATAGAGGAAAGCTTTCAAAAATTCCATTGCTGTGCTTATAAATTCTGGATTGCTTTTGTCTTTCAAATAGAATTTTCAAAGTAGTACACAGTTACATTCACACGGTGGCAGCAAATACCAGCAAAGTTATTACAACCTTCCAAATCATGTTTTCTCCACAGATCTTGCAGGGTCAATGTGGTTTTCTAATCTCTACATTGTTATTCATATGGATTGAATACATACACATGTAAGACAGCAGTTATATAAAATGAAATAAGGTATAATTTACATGAAATAATTCATAATTAAAATTTTAAAGGGAACACAGTGAAATAAAATATCAAAGCCAACAATTAACTATAGACCAAACAAAATAGCAGTAGCTGATGGTTTCTTGTCATACCATCTCTAGGCGTATCATAGGTCCTCTGTATTTCTTCATCTATATCTTCACATACAATGAATGATTGAAAGTGCTGTCACTATAGGTATATTTTAAATTATAATTTTGAGAACTGATTTTGTCTTATGAAACCTGCATCCTTGTTTTTCCTATGTCCACACTTAACATGATCACCAACTGAAATCTTGTTGCTTATTTTTTTTACAATGAAGGTTTTTTTTGTGATATATAATGCAATTCCAGTCATTATATACATATTATATATATATATTATGTATATGTTGCAATTATATTATATATATAATTGAAATTCCTGATCTTTCTCTAGCACTATACTTTAAGTAAACATACCTTAGATACTCACAAATATTTTCTTTCTTCCATTTGTTCAACAACTTTATTCTTCTTCTTAATTTACAAATCTTAGGGTTCAGTTACCAAAGATGAAAAGATCGGTGGCTGGGGAGATAACTCAATGGGATAATTGCTTTCCTGGGAAGCACAAGAGCCTGAGTTCAATCCCCGGTTCCGCCAAAAAAAAAAAAAAAAAAAAAAAAAAAGAAAAAGAAAAAGAAAGAAAAGGAAAGATCAATTTAGCAGCAACTGCAATTCATATGCTGTGAACTTAATAAAGTTAAGTGTCATGGCTTCCCTTGCTTTTCAAGAAATTGTTCCAGTTTTTTAGACAAATTGTTTATTGATCAGCAATTGAGAAGTCTGATTTTTTTTTTTAGGTAGTTGTCAGCTATTCTAAGTTTTCTCTGTCATTCCCATTCAGGGGGGCTGCCTATTGAAAAGTAAAACAGGATTTTTTCTTCTTAGTCTAACCTAATAGTTAGAAAGCACCACTTTCTGATCGTCAGAAGCATTCTGTACAGTATTATGGTTTTTCCACCGACTCTTCCCTGACCAGCACCCTTTGCTTGCTCTATAATTTTTTCCAAACATTCAACATCAGTGCAGTCTTCCCTTTGCCATTTCAGACTCCCAGGACCTTCTCGAGGGCCAGCCGCAGGCAGCAGCGGCAGCAAGGCCCAGGGAGCATCCAATCTAAACCGAAGGAGTCAGAGCTTTAACAGCATTGACAAAAACAAGCCTCCAAATTACTCAAATGGAAACGAAAAAGGTAGGTGTCCATCTGCTGCCTTGTTAAGATCCTGGGTATATGATATCTCTACGTGGGTCTTATTTATTTTGCTTATGAGTATATCTTCAAGTGGCATCCACTTACAAATGAAAAAAGGGGGATGTAAATGAAGGACCATTTTGTAGTGAAAAAATATATATATCTGTATATACAAAACAGGATAGACATACAGCTACTTTCTCATAATTCAATGAGAAGGAAGATTTGTACTAATAGTGTCTAGACAGGATATCATGTCTGCATCTTGTGCTATGAATAACTACTACAAAGACAACAATACACAATGTATTAATTATTGTAACTGTCCTACTAACCTGCTTTGAAACTATCTCATTGCTATTTCTTTCTCAATAAGATTAATTAAAAAAATTCAAGAGGGAAAAAGAAAGATCCTGGGTTACTACACATCTCATGAGTTAACTTGCTTAATTTAAAATGTGAGCAGTGCCATAGATGTTGGGATGAAAATGTTACCAAGGGCCTTTCATAAGTCACCTAAATGTCCCTTCTTGATTTCTACTCTTCTTCATGGATTTTCTTGTCTGAGAAACATCTTATGGAAATGCATGCATATATTTTAAAGTGTTTAATTATATACCCAAGCACAAAATCTGTTTCACAAGAAGTTTCTCCCAGATGCATATAAATAGCATTTTCATATATCTTTCATGTTTTATATAAATTTATCTTGAATTCCTAAAGCTATATTACATTTATTTGACTCTTTCTTTTCATTAACATATATACCATACGTGTTTGGGGCAGTTAATGTTGAAACATTAAAAGTTGAGTTATAATTATGATGTGTCTATACCTCCAAAGGGAGAAAAACTTGGAACTATAACCTCAATCTTCCAGAGATAAATCATTCACATTTGTTTTCTTGGAACAGTACATACTATAAATGTCTTCTCCCAAAATCAGTAAGTCAGGAAAAATGACAATTAGTGCAAGTCTTTGTTAAATGCAGATTGTGAATTATCGACGTGTCACATGGCTCTCTATGATGTGCAGAATGGTAAGCTTAAAGAGGCACTAGGTGAATACTTCTCACTGAGAGCAGGGAGTGGCCAGGACCATTTGGAGTTAATACTTGAATCCCACGATAATCCAGAACATGTACTGCTATTAGTAGTGTAGCTACTGGAATGACTTCAATATTATACTGAGTTTGAGGTACTGTTTTCAAATCAATAACACTTTAAACTTTTCTTCATGAAATTTGGGTCTTATAGAAGAGTATGTGACAGTAAAGAATGACATAAATATTTAATAGGATGCTTGGAGGCTGGCAAGATAGCTCAGTGGACCAAGTGCCTGCTTTGGCAAGCAAGGATCAGGGTTTGATTCCCAGACCTGCATGCTGCTCCAGCACACTGAACTGGCAACAGAGTCAAGCGTGGTGGTGCATGTCTGTACTCCCAGCATCAGGGAGGGGAAAACAGGAGGTTCACTATGGTCTAGCTGCATAGAGAGACCCTGTGCCAAATACATAAATGAAAAAAAGATAGGGTGCCTGGCAGACTTGCTTTGAATGAAATTCAGTAAATTTTTTTTTCACAGGTTAGATAATTATACATTGTTTCAGACAGGTAAAAAAATAGGTCAACTTTTCCTATTCAGGCATGATCTCTGAGCCAGATGCTCTTTTGTGAAAATCTCCCTCTTCACCTGGAACAAAATATGAAACATTGTAAGCTCCCAAGAGCAGAGCGACGTGTCATGGCATTTGTAGTACCCGCCTCTTATTTGAATGAAAAGAGAAGGCAGAAGAAAGCATGTATTTGCAAGTGTAGGGATTCTTTTTAAAATTCTGAGGAATATCACTGGGGATTTTGACTTTTTTTGGGGAGAAAGCAATTCCAGTGATAGTACCTCACTGGAAAATCATACTTCGTCTTTTTGTGACCTTAGATAGTATCTGCAGATTTGAGCTAATATCTCACGTGTTTGTGTGTCTATATACATATTAAATGTTTCTATCAATATTACATAGCATAAACATATGATATTAATTATATAATATATTATATAAAATTAATATAATATATATTATAGAATTTGCAGAGAAGCTTGCAAATGATTTGTTGGACTGCTGAAGTATCCAATTAAGCTACATCATGATACTTCTAATATTTCTGTAAAAATTTTGAATAATGAGGGTTTGAGATGAAGAAACAGTTTCAATAAATTACAGTTGTGATATTATAGTATATCAGACTTTGTCTGTACATGGAAGTCTTTATTTCTATCTCTAAAAGTAAAAATACAAAACTAACCAATCAGTAATATTTTTTCATGATCATTGAAAGTTTTGTGTATATCTGGCACTGCAAAATTAGAGTGTGACAGTATTTATAATATCCACCAGGTGGAGACAGATAACATATAATCTGCAGAACTGAGGCCAATATTCCCCTACATACGTGATCCACAGCCAGAGTTTTCATAGTGAATCAACCACTACTTTAAATTCTAATCAAAATTCTAAAACATTTAAAGTGTGTGCTTGCATATTCACAGATAATTATTATACATAAAATACAGACATTAAATGTCTACAAACTGCCAGTAAATTTAAAATGTTTATTGCAGTATGCCATCTGGGATTTCTTTATGTGAAATATGGCATTTACTATTAAATTCAGAATAATTTTATGTCAATATAGTAAATATTATCAACTCTTGGTTAATCAGAGCATGCTATTTTGTGTCCCAAAAATGTTATTATAAGTTATAAGAAGAGATTATATGATAAAAAATTATGCATGAAAACAATTTATGATTTCTTCTATATCTATATATTTTTTAATTAAAGTGCTTAAACCCTCCAAATTCAAGATTTATATTTGGGACATAACAAATATGATTCCATATCACATAACGTGTATGGTTCCATGTGACAATTAAAAGTTAGTAATGATAGTGAATTGAAAAATGGAAATTCTGGGCCAGCAAGATAGCTCAGTGAACTAAGCACCTGCTTAGGCAAGTGGAGGGACAGGAATTTGATCTCTGGCAAAACACGCCATACCGGCCCTGCCCCCTAGGTGTATTGAGCCGGCCACTGAGAACAGGCCTGGTGGTGAAGGACTATAATGCCAGCATGGGTGAGGTTGAAAATAGGAAGATCACTACCAGTCCAAGCTTCATAGCAAGACCCCATACCAAAGAAAGAAGCGAAGAAAGAAAGAAAGGAAGGAAGGAAGGAAGGAAGGAAGGAAGGAAGGAAGGAAGGAAGGACGGAAGGAAGGAAGGAAGGAAGAACAGGTTTTTTTTGCAGAATAATTGTTGTTTATCACAAAGTAGTGTGCATATTTATCCTGGGTATGACTAAGAATGGTGAATATTCAAAAAGGATTTTCAAAAGTTCTATTATAGTGACCACTGCAGCAAGTTCTAATTTGCATGTACTAGTGATAATTTGTGTTCCTCCCTATTTGTTAGAAATTAGAGGGGAACTACCTGCTCGGGCCCCCCTTCTGTCCTTCTCTAGGACAGGAGCTTTCTTTCCCTCAATAAATTTATTCTGCTCATAAAAAAAGAAATTAGAAACCTTAAGTTTAGAAAATATATTTTATTTGAAGAAGTAGCCAAATTTTCTATATGTTCCTTGACTGCTTCTGCATGGAAATATTCTTCCTAATTTCTATGATAAGTCTTATACGATGAGTTATATAAATTAATTCTGGAAGCTCTCAGATTGCTAGTGGATAATAAGGGCTTATTTCTAAAATGACTGTATTTCTTTATTCAATAAAAGAAAACAAACATAAAACTATCTTTTCATTTGTATGATTTATAAAAATAAAAATGACTTATTTATGAATGGTGTGATATTTAATAAAAGAAAATCAGTGGCAAATTAGAGGCCCCGTTTCAAAAGCTACATCTACTATCATTTTATTCATAAGGCGATTCTAAAGAATATGTGCTCTTTCCTCACTTCACCAATGAATTAAAATTTCATTGCACATTGACATAAATTATGACTCGCAGCAAGGACTGAAATAGAAATATTATAACAGTATGCAGTGTCATCTCATTGTTCTATTGAGGGACAATTTGGGAACAAAATTTTGGAACAAATAGTGAAATGAAGATAGCATCTTTTGTAGAGCTTTTCTTTGAAATTCTTTGGTTTCCTCCCCTGATGACCACCATTCAAACACTGACAATGATAGCATATTCTAAGGACAGCTCATGTCAGTTGGCCTGTGCGCTTTGTAAGACTATTCCAGACAGAGACACACTTTATAGAAAAATATACTTTCTGTGGAGAATTTTTGACTTCATGAAAACTATATTATCATTCATTTGGATATGTACTCTGCCTCCCTGAAACTGCATTAAGAAGTTTATATAGTTTTATATAATCTGTGTCATAAACCTCAAGAAACACCAAAGGGCTCAATGTTATTAGAAATATCAATATCCCTAGTTTTGTGTACAGTGTAGTTGTTGAATTTGTAATTGTGTTGTCTAACGAAGTTCTTTAGAGATGAGTGGAATTTTCTCCGACTACTGCTAAGATACACACCGCAGCATAAGAAGGAACGCTGTCATCTTCCAAGTGATTTTCATACAGAGCTTGTGTATATGCTAAAGAAATGAGCTCCTTTCTCTTTCCTTGGATTCTAATGGAGCATCTCGTGGTGTGAAAGCTTTTATTTTCATTCACTAAACATAGAACCAGTAGGATCAATGCCAAGTATTTGGCGAAATTCAATTCAGTGTTCCAAAACTATTACAGTTAATGTGAATTTTGCGTTAGGGCTGAAATTTCAGCTGTTCATTGTCTGCTGAAATATAGGCATTTAGCTCTTAAGCACTTCTGACTTTCTTGATAAATTGCTTTAAAATTGTTATAAAGTTAAATCACCAAACTTTTAATTTGCTTTCCAAGGTACTGCAAATGAGTGTTGGTGATATTACTTCCCTGATGGTTTAATGGTGTGTTTTGTCAGAACTCGTTTCTCTGTTACTGAACACTCACTCTCACGAGCCCACCACACAATGTCAGTATCATCATTTCAGTATCTTGGGGAGCCTTGTGAGTTAAACCAACTCAAGGAGCCCCTATCAGGAGATATGATTAAGCAGTATGCACACAGGCGGTGTGCTGTTGGTTTACACATACGTGTGTATGCATAGAAGTATTCTCAACTATTCCTTCACAGGAAGTCTATGCTTTTTCAAATTGACCCATGAAAAGAAACATCCCTACATTTTATAGTATTTCACAAGTGGGGAGCTCTGACTTTGCGGATAACACAGGATGTGCATATGCACATGGACATTGACTCCAAGACTCGCACAATACAATCCCATATTTATTTTGAGTCGTAAAATCAGTGACAGTATTTCACAAAGCAAAACAAGGTGGTGAGGTACCATGAGACATATTTGGATTTAAATGCTACCTTTTAATAATGTAGTTAAATTTTGGTATGTTATTGTGAGACAGATTAGTTTTTGGCATATGATTTGCCAGACTAATCACACTAGCCATATTGCTGAGTCAATGCCTTTCTTCCAGAATGATCTAAGAGGTTTTATGTGTCCTGTTTCCAATGGAGCCCATCTATATCTCTGTGCACAGGCCAGTTCTGCAGATTATTTAGCAAGAACAGTGCTATTGTTCATTGTTATTGTCTCTGTGATAAAAGCAGTTTTGCTTCACCTTAGCAATACACATATTGTGAAGAAAGAGATACACACACTAAGAGTGATCCCTGCATCCTGTCTCAGACTTGCAGCACTGGAGCATTATGATAATATCCTCTAAAGCCACCTGAAACTCCATAGGTAACATCTCTGTGTAATATTCCTCTATGCTTGTTACAACAGACACGTGCACTTCATTCAGCATGTTAATTTTAGACGAAGATAGTCATTGTTCTCAAGACATCAGTATTATTTGCCAAGTGAGATAACCAGACATTAACTCTTTGAATATAGGTGTTATGTATGCATAAATTAATATACATCCTTACATGTATCCTTACAACTATCAGGAACAAATGCAGGTAAGAGATCACAAAGGATAAGACAATTTAGGGAGTACAGAGTGTCTTCTCTGATGTTCCTTCATTTATATTATGCTCACTAAGAAAGCAGAAATAAATGATTTAAGTAGTACCTGATCAACTTCACAGTCATGGGAGAGCCATCCAAGCACAGTTTCTAGGTAGGCACAGGCACATAGAAAGAATGGATAGTTAAAGTCTTCCCACTTTGGAGATGGAAAAACCTCAG
The DNA here is from genome assembly GCA_004027165.1 of Ctenomys sociabilis. Taxonomy (NCBI): domain Eukaryota; kingdom Metazoa; phylum Chordata; class Mammalia; order Rodentia; family Ctenomyidae; genus Ctenomys; species Ctenomys sociabilis. The sequence goes on along the minus strand of PVKA01013570.1, from coordinate 39,861 downwards.
TTTCAATTTTGATTTGTGTTTTCTAAATTTTCAAATATTTGTTTTGGAGACAAATTAATTTCTCTTTTAATGTTTCATTTCCTCGTTTCTAACAGGAAATATTAACTGTGCTATATATTATTGTGGGGTTAAATAAAATGCAAAGTATAAAATGTTTGTTTTTTTTTCTGTACTTTAGAGAAGGGTCTACAGAGCGTGCAGGGTCTCAGTACTAGATCGACTCATAGTGACCCGCCTATTTACAGCCTCCCAAGAGCTGGGACTACAGGTGCACACCACCACGCCCAGTCTCAATTGCCATCTCAGCTGGCAAGGCAGGCCTGGGGATCGAAACCTTTGCCCCTGTCCCTGTACCTGCTTGCAGGCACTTTAATACCCTGAGTAATTTGGCTGGCCCTGAAATGCTTATAAGATAAGCATGAGTCTCCTAAAATAAAGCACTCAGTTGTTAAGCAGTAGCATAAAACAAGCAGTCGCTAAGTACTATTACGTCATCATGGTGGATCTAGGGAGAGTGAACTGAGGTGGAAGGAAACGAAGAAGAGGAGTGGGAAAAGTTGCATTTGGAGACCAGAGCTAAGAGGTGATGCTTTAATCAGAGCTGAGACATATATACACATTTTCATGTATTAACACATTATATATATATAATGTATATCATATATAATATGTATCATTGTATATAATATATATATATATATATATAATGTGTATCACACACATAGGGTTTTTTTTTATCAGGGTTTCACTAAGCAGCTTAGTCTGTACTTGAGCTCACTTTGTAACCTAGGCTGGCTTCAAACTTGCAGTGATCCTCCTGTGTCAGCCTCCCTAGTGCTGGGATTACAGGCATGTGCCATCACACCTGGCCAGGGTATTCATTACTAATTATATAAATTTCAAAGATAACAGTTGTTGCTGTGTCCACACTGGAAGCTGCAGACTCTCCCATTCCAGTGGCTGATTTGGTGCGCTTTCTATCACAAGGCTCCAGAGAGACTCTTAAGATTCCAATGACTTCCTGGTGCATGATGACCTGTGATTTGCCCTCTTAATGAAACCTGAAACACTTCATTGGTGCTGTATAGACACAGGCTGGGGACAGATTTAGAGCTGCACATAAAGAAGTATCTTATAAGTGTGTCCTCACCTGAGAGCCACTTTACGGCTGTTGCTATGACCATTACTGTGATTTGGATGTGAATGTCATAATCCAGAGTCTCTCTGGTCTCATTTTTGGGTTGCAGTGATGTTGGAATTTCTCTGCTGCACTTGAACTTCTATAGCAGTCTAGTTAATGCTCTTAGCTAGTTCTGTCCTTTCTATAGGAGCACTCTGTCCTGCTTGTCCCTCAGCTACTTAAAAGCATTGTGATCAGTTGTTTTCTAACCTTGCTTCCATCTCCACCAAAGCTCTCAGGCTGATGGGGATAAGAGTACCCTGGCTCCTTAAACCATTGGAAGATATGCGACAAATTCACTCTACATGGTTAAAACCAGATACTAGGAAAATCTGAATGTGTTATTAGTGATTCCCTGCCATGATTGCTACTCAACCAGATGAACACAGAGTTGACAGGGTTCTAAAAGTTCAAAGAGGGAAAATCCTTAAGCCACACAGCTTTGGAACATTTATGAGCTCAAGCAATGGAATGATGTAAGGAACAATTTCCATGTCCCAGGAACTACTGAACTCTTCCACTCAAAGCCTAGTCTAGGTCTCCTAGTATTAACACCCTCTGGGAGACTTTTAGAAATGCACAACCTCAGGTCCCCTCACAGACCTGCTCGTTCACTGTTTGCATTCAGTAAGAACCTCAGACAACTCAAGTGCCCATTTAGGCCTGGGAGCCACTGTGAAGAGCACTTAGAATGTCAGACACTCTTAAGACAAATATAGAGCTCTGGCTCTAGACTTGTCCAATGAGGGATTAAAAATAGCTCCACTGTGTAGTCCTCGTTAGCTGTACACAGTTAAACAAGTTGCATAGGCTCATCAAGTTTGTTTGCCACAAACGTGAATTAGACACACAAACACTTCTTTGTTTATTGGGTTGCTATGAAATTCTCTAGTTACAGAACATACAGTAAAATACTGATTAACATAATTATATATTAATACATTATTTTCATTGTGTAAAGAAAAGATAACACCGAAGTTTTGGCATAAATATTAGAGAATGAAGATATACTCAATATGATGCTATTGTACTCCTAACAATATTCCCAGAAAAGTAGGATTTGAGAAGACTAGGTTCCTTTCTAACTCGGCACCCCGATATGTATATTTACATTTTAAAATGTAAATAGGAAATTGCCTGTGGTTCTCTAATAAAATGTTGTACATGTTTAGAAAGCCTTACCTTCCTCACACCATTTGTCTAGATCTCACTGCACAGCCTCCTGGGTCTCCTGCACCTCTCTCCTTCTGCACCATCTACTCCCCTACCTCCCAGCACCTGACAAGTGGGCTTTGTTGCTTTGGAGTTGCATGTGTCTCTTCTGAGTTTTATCCCCAGAAAGGACAACGTGCACTGGAGTCTCTTAAATAAAAGAGGCATTTAGTAAATTCTAATGGTTTAATGCCCTGTAAATTACAAGATATGAACAGCACTGAATAACATCTTGGACAGAGCAAAAATGTATATATAAAAAGAAAAATGTTGTGCAAGTCACCAAAGTGATGAGAATGTTTTATGAAATTCCCAGGGATTTACACAGTATACTGCACTTGAGGAAATAAATTCTCTTTGGCTGAAAAATTGTTACTTACAAGTTGACCCTTGGCAACAGAGTAACAAAGTTCATTTAATATAATCCTGTTAAAGGCATTAAGTTGACAGTCACTATTTTACTAAATTGAAGTGACAGTATTATAATTGATAAGCTATTGAAGTGACCCCTTCTATACTTGAGAAATAGCACTGTACAGTAATTGATAGGATCATCCAAACAGTTTAGTTCTCAGTTTCATCACTTACGAATTTTGTAACCTTGGCCAGATATTTAATTACTTTATTTCTGGATTTTTTCCTTTGTACATGGTAAAAATAATAATTTCATGCCGTAACTAGGAGCATTGAATTAACACATCATTCACCGAGTTCAGTGCCCTGCTATGACATGGTGAACAACTATGAATAAATCAGGCATGCTATCTGCTTTCGTAGGCAATAACATGTACTAGAAGCTAACAGCCAATTCAGTAGAGGATAATGACCATTTTACATGAAGTATTAAGCTTAGGAAGAAACCACAGCAGCCACCAGGCCTGATCAGAGGTACAGATGGGGCAAACATTTGTTAAAGAAAGCAAAGGTAAAATCTAAGATGTGACCAATAAGAAAAAGACAGTATGAAGACATATGTATTAGGCAGCCTTGCCTGCAGTCTAAGCGTGCTGTCTGCTAATGATGTTATGGCAGCAGTCATAATTCTCTATACTTAAGACACAGATAATTAGCAAAATATTGACATCTATTCACAGGCAGCGGATTTATTTGAATACTTGAAATTTTGAAGTTTGTTAGATTTATTGTGTGGGAGTGGTCAAAACTTCTGTGTTAAGAGCACTTTAGTGTTTCTGAAGGAACTTAATTTATTTCTACAATTATTCTAGATATTAGAACAATACAGATTTCATACAAATATTTTTAAAAGTTCAGTTATCATCATATGTTTTAAAATTTAGATATACTGTAATATAGAAGAGTTTGAACTTTTCAGTGAATAATTTTTGGGGGGTGTGGTACTAGGGATTGAACCTAGGGCTTCACTAGGGCTTTACTTACTTAAGGCTGAGGATATAACAGATCTTTGTTTAAAGGTTTAGTTTTATTTTCTGATTAAATCATGAAGTGAACCAGGCGAGAACCTGCAATCCTACTGCCTCCATCTTCCCTAGTACTGGGATTATAAACTCACATTTCCATACCTACCTATATATTTTAATCTACAGTATAAAGGTACAGTAATATTAATATTCAATTTTTGCCAGTTGAAATGAATTACAGAGAGGTAGCAGGAGTTAGGTGTTAGAATTCAGTGCTGGCATACCAAATCATTTGAGAAACTTTAATGCAAGAAAAATTTGTCCATGTTATTGTTAGACTTAATATGAATTTCAAATTGCTATTGTGTTATTTTAGGCATGTTTATTTGAAAATAAATGAAGCTTCTCTAACTCAAGTAAAAATTCAGCAAGCAATTTGGTCTCATTTTCCTTTTCTGATTTCTTTGTTGTATGTCAATTTTCTCTTCTGAAAATTGAGGAAGACTAGTGCTGTTCCCTATGCAGATGATTATACTTTGTTAGCATGTGTTTGAGCTTTAAAGAAAACATTTCAAATAAGCAATTATAATTTCATATTTATGAATATGTAATAAAATATTATACGGTCCAATTTCTAAATATCTTGAAAATGATATTCTTTGTAAAATATTTTCATTTGATATTTCATAGAAAAAACATGTATTCATTTTCAAATCTAGTACATTAACAGAATCAAGTTAAGTTTGTAATGACTTTACTCCTCATCAAAAAAGGAAAGGTACAGGGATGCATCTATGATCAATAAACTATAAGTTTAAAGATTTGATCAGAATTATACAGTGCCTCAAATATTAACATATGAATTGAGGTCTTTTAAATTCAAACCCAGTTGGTCTTTATTCTCCATTATGAAATTCCTTTGATTTGGTTTCTCTATCTTAAAAATGACTTATAATCAGGGATTTCTAGTTCTAGGATACTCATATGAAAATTTGCAGTATAATGTAACCTCGGAATGAGATGAAAGGAAATGCTAGCTCACTGACATGTACTCACCTGACAAAAGTATTTATTTGCTTCTAGCTCTCAAAATACGGTTTGCTGATCTGTTAGAGGTTGTTCAGATTACTCAGGAAGCTGCAGGTATGCTTGGTAGGAATACAGTCTCTGAAATCACTTCAAAGCCAAACCATATGCCTTGGAACAAATCATGTAGTCTCGTTTTGCCCCAGGTTTATTTGCAAAATAGAAATGATAATAGTAATGAATGCCTTCTAAGACTGTTAGAAATGCCACGTTGCGTGTCTCCTTTGAGCTCAAAGGCGAGAGATATTTGTGTCTATGGTTAAGGTTTACTCAGTGACGTGGACGCAAATGATCAAGGCTAATTAGCCTTTTCTTTTTTTGTTTTCATAGCAATGTCAGATTCTTCCAAAGGTCCTCCAACATCTTCAGGTGTAAATGGTAACCTGCAGCCTCCCGGCACCCCTGGGCAGCCTCCTGCCTCTGCCATCCCATCTCCCAGTACCAGCAAGCCCTGGCGCAGCAAATCCATGAACGTCAAGCACAGCGCCACCTCCACCATGCTGACCGTGAAGCAGTCAAGCCCAGCCACCTCACCCACCCCATCTTCTGACAGACTGAAGCCGCCTGTCTCAGAAGGAGTCAAACCGGCTCCCTCAGGACAGAAATCTATGCTTGAAAAATTCAAGCTGGTTAATGCACGGACTGCTTTAAGGGCCCCGCAGCCTCCCAGTTCAGGACCCATGGATGCTGGGAAGGACGATGACGTCTTTTCTGAATGTAGTGAGATGGAAGGTTTTAATAGTGGTCTGAACAGCGGTGGCTCAACAAGTAGCAGCCCCAAAGTGTCACCTAAGTTGGCTCCTCCAAAAGCTGGAAGCAAAGCCCTTAGCAATAAAAAGTCTTTGCTACAGCCAAAGGAAAAAGAAGAAAAAAACAGGGACAAAAACAAAATTTGCACTGATAAACCAGTTAAGGAAGAGAAGGATCAGGTGACGGAGACAGCTCCAAAAAAAACCTCCAAAATTGCCAGCTTGATCCCAAAGGGCAGTAAGACCGCTGCAGCAAAGAAGGAAAGTCTAATTCCATCGTCTAGTGGGATTCCAAAACCAGGCTCAAAGATGCCCACAGTCAAACAAACCATTTCACCTGGAAGTTCTGCAAGCAAAGAGTCTGAAAAATTCAGGACTACCAAGGGAAGTCCTTCCCAGTCCTTACCCAAGCCCATAGCCACGGAGAAAGCAAGCACATCCAACTGCCCTGCCCCTCCGGATGCGAGGGAACCTGGCCATGCTTCTCCCTCCGGCCCCTGCACTGCGGCCATGCAGGGCGGCACTCAGAGCACAGGAAACGGTGCCGTGCAGCTCCCTCAGCAGCAGCACAGTCACCCGAACACGGCCACCGTGGCTCCGTTCATTTATAGGTAAGGCGGGCTCTGCCTGGGGAGAGGTCTTTGCCCCAGGGCATCACAGGCTGGAAAGGTCACAAGTGTTTTGGATTCAACCCGTTGGAATGATATTTTGTTGTAAAATGTGAGGCCTAGGATTTGAAATCTTAGTCTGGAAAAAAACCTAAAATGCAATCTATCAATTCTCGCATTCTCAAAGCTGCTGGCTTGACAAATGAGTCTAATTGGGAAAGGCAAGACAGAATACACATGCTGTGCCTCCCTTCTTTAGCATTATTATTATTATTATTATTGCTCTTGGTGGGAGTGGTCTTTAAAAATAGTGGTTAGGGGCCCGTGAGATAGCTCAGCAGACTAAAGCACCTGCTGAGGCGACCTTAGGCAAATGCAAGGACCAGCATTCAGTCTCTGGCACCACATGCTGCTCCAGCCCTGCCCCCCAGCGAGCAGTGACCAGCCAGAGTCTGGGCCTAGTGGTGCACACCAGTAATCTCGGCACTGAGGAGGCTGGAAGCAGGAGTCTGAGCCGCAAAACGAGACCCTGCAGCAACCAAATACATTAAAAAATAAATAAATAAAATAAAGCAGATTTCAGTTTTATTGCATTCAAAGATAGTCTTGCTGTCACTTTTGGGAGAAAGTATATGATTATGGTGAAAGAGCAGGGGCTAGTAGCCCACAAAAGTGGATTTATGCCCTAGCTGTTCTACTTATCAGGTATATGACTTTGGACAAGTTACATAAAATCTCTTAGTTCATTTTCTCAACTGTCAAATAGGAATAATAATTTATCTTGTTCTGTTGAAACTATTATAAGATAACAGAAATCATTTCTTTAACATATATCCTGTCCTATTGTAACTGTTCATTAAATTTTGTTTATATTACTTTCCCAAATAAGTATTTTATTAGTATCTCACCAACAAGTAAAAGACTTTTTTTTTTTTTTTTTTTTTTTTTGTCTTTTTGAGACAGGGTTTCACTATGCGGTTCAGGCTGGCCTTAAACTCACTTTGTAGTTCAGGCTGGTCTCGAACTCACAACAATCCTCCTGCCTCAGCCTCTCGAGTGCTGGGATCACAGGCATGCGCCACCACGCCCGGCTAAGTAAAAGACTTTTAAGAAAAAGAAGTAGCTATAAGATTAGTATATTTATACTTAGTTTTTGCTTGATATTTATTATTTACTCATTATATTTATATATATTAAATACAATATATATGTTGTCTATAGCATATGCATCGTATTACTACACAGTTATAAAACAAGCACACTTTGGCTATTTCCTATAATTTGCTTTAATCTGTTAGAGATCTGTTGGCCACTACTCAGTCTATGTTCACTTCTGTCTGTTTAGTAGGAGCTGACCTGTGTTAAGAAAGGTCCATTCTTCCTGAAACTTAGCAGTTTAACCATCTGTTACAAATTTTATAGTTAGTAAGCAATTAAAAGGGTCCAAACTCAATGAAAAATCCCAGTATCTTTTCCAGGGACTTCATACACTCAACAGAACAGAATTTCAGTTATTACATTTAATCTCTTGAAACATCTCAGTTAAGCCTTACTGTTCTGACGAGAGTGGCAGAAACTCATTTCGAGCTTTTGTGTTTGGTACAGTGAAGTCTGCTGTTCTCTGACTCCACAGTCCCCAACTGAGAAAGCAGAATTAATTAAATCCTGGTTCACATTTTTAAAATTTTTATTTATTTATTTTGTATTTTAGTAGGGATCTATAGGATCTCACTACGTAGATAGGACTCGTAGTGATTTGCCTATGTTTAGCTTCCCAAAGAGCTGGGATTATAGGTACATGCCACCATGCCCAGTCTCAATTGCCTTCTCAATATATCCTGGGGATGGGGCCAGTATGGCAAGCCAGAATCAAACCCTGGCCACTGCATCTACCTAAGCCTGCGCTTTAATCCTCTAAGCTATTGGTTGGCCCTCTACTTCACATTTTGGCCAGCCCCCTGATTCACATTTTGATGATATAGAAAAAATAATTAAGGTCTAAACATGTCATGCTCAGCACATTTTTGAACCTTAAATTATATGAACATCAATCATTCCTAAAAATGAAAAATGAATTTCATAGGAAAGTACGAATATATATATATATATATATTTATATTTATATTTATTTTTATTTTTATATAAATTTACAGGTTTCTTTTCATGTAGTAGATTAAAATTTTTGGTTGTGATTTGAAAATATATTTCTTTTTGTCACATTTTCTTTTCACTAAAATCTCAGGTAAGTTCTATATTGTTAATAACTGCATGAGAGATAGGACCTTTTAATCATTACTTTTTAAAATTTAATTTTAATTCATAGATGAAGCTGTATTTATCAGCTACAACATGAAATTGTAAATTATATACACTATACGTGGCAAAATACCACTAATTAATGTATGCATTATCTCACATAGTTATCAGTTGTTGGTGAGATCTCTTAAGTATTTTTCAAGAATATGATCTCCATTACTTATAATCATGTAGTTATTGTGATGTATGATAAATTCTTTAAACTTAATCATTTTATTTAACTGAACTTTATATTTTTTGATTAGCAAATTTCTAGCCCCTGCCACTAAACCACCCTAGACCCTGGTAACTTGCATTCTATGATCTAATTCTAAGAGATCAACTTTTCTTTATATCTCACATGTACATGAAATCATGTGACAATTGTCTTTCTGTGTCTGGCTAGTCTCACTTTGTATGATGTTTTCCAGGATCACGTATGTCCCAAAGAAGAGGGACTTTCTCTTTTATGGCTAAGCTAAATTTTATTAAGTATGTATGTCACTCTGAAAATTTAAAAAAAAAAAGATAAAATAACCCAGTTAGAAGTATTGAGTGTGAGATTTGCTCTATCTATTTTCCAGAGATAAAGAAGAATTTTATTGTTGTTACTTGTTTTTTTTTATTTGTTTGGTTTTTTTTTTTTTTTTTTTTTTTTTTTTTTTTTTTTTTTTTTTTTTTTTTTTTTTTTTTTTTTTTTTTTTTTTTTTTTTTTTTTTTTTTTTTTTGTATTTTTTAGGGAAGGGTCTACAGTGTGTTCAGAGTCTCATTACTAGCCTGGAATCCTAGTGATCCACCTGCTTACAGCCTCCCAAGAGCTAGGATTACAGCCCCCCCCCCCAGTCTCTATCTCTGTCTCAGCACTCCCTGGGAACAGGGCCCAGCAGGCTGGCCAGGGGATCAAACCTCTGGGCCCCCAACTCCTGCTTGCATGCACTTTAATCCACTGAGCATTTGGCTGGCTCTTTGTGTTTTGTTTTTCAATACTAGGGATGGAATCTAGTATTGAAAATGCTAAGCTTTTCAGTACTGGGCTTTTTTTTCTTAAGAGCTAATTCTCCATTCCTTCTTTATATTTTATTTTGAGAAAGTGTTTCTCTAATGCTTTTAGTCTAGGCTGAAATTTGAGGGGCTCTTGTCTTTATTCTCTAGGAATTAGGATTACAGGTATTTGTTCAGGTACCCTGCAGAGGCAGCAATCCTCAATCAGTGTAGGAATAATCTCTTAAGGTCTCAGTGCCTGTAAGAGTTTGCATAGGAGCCCAGATCTGACTGGCTTCAAATTTTTCCTCTTAATCAGTTTATACTGGGCCTTCTTTACTTATTAGTTCTTTCTACATGTATAGATTATTTTTTTTTTTTGGCAGAACCAGGGATTGATCTCAGGTTCTTGCACTTGCCAGGAAAGTGCTTATTCTACTGAGCCATCTCCCAGGCCACCTGTATAGAAATAAGAAAAATTTGTTACAGAGAAAATTCTGCCTATGAAAATAAGCTGACACAGTTTTGAATCAAAATTCATGTATAATGGGAAATGCTTAATTGTTGTATTGTTATTAATAGCATAAATTTAAAATGCATATAACTTTCTGTGTACAAGCATACATATGTGGAATAATGAAAGATTATTAAAGAACCTCTATATAATGGGAAGATTTATGGCTGATGCTGAATTTTTGCAGGCCTTTAAGTTTAATGTTGGGTTTTGGCAGTTAACGGATTTTATATTTTTAACCCATTGCAGGATAATTGAATTATGTGAATAAGCTATTCCTCCAAAATGATAATAGTAGCTCTGAATCTATTGTCATCCATTTAATGAGCAGAAATAACTGATCTAGGCTGAGAAGTTAACACAGGAAATTCCTGCAATAAGTTCTCAGTAATTACAGCAATTTGAAATTGGAATAGGCTCCTGTTTTAATTCTAAGATATGTAGCAGGTTATTTAGGGAGTGATAAAATGATCAGTTGCCATTGTTTAGAGGATAAATCATCAATTATTTTTCCATTTATACACATATCCTTCATCCTGAACATAATATACACTGAGGATATAAATATTGAAAAAAATATTGTTTGTTCTTTGGATCTCAGTTCTCTGGAGATATTCCAGCACTCAGGAGGATAATCTAGGAGGATCACCATGACTTTGAGACCAGCCTAGGCCATATAACGCGTTCAAGGCCAGCCCAAAGAGAGAACCCTGTCTCAAAAAAAAAAAGTCTAATTTGAGAGTACAGCCAATTAATGGCTCACAGAGAAGTTAAAATAAGAGTTTAAGACAAAAATTTGGAGTTTGAGTTTTTCATGTGAAAGAGAATGTTGTGTTATTCTCTATATTTAATATTGTACGATTCCATAATCTAGGCATGGTGAAGAGCAATAGATTAGTTACAAAGTGCTATGCAAATACTATAAGTGAAACTACCACTGTCAGGATAGGTTGGGACTCATAACCATGTGAATGAGAATCTAAACAAGAATATTCAGGAAAAAATGATTTTTTTTTTCATTTTCCATTTTCTGTTCCTTACATATCCAATTTACAGCTAGTCCTAGTTAACTCGTTTACCAAAACATGCCCTCAATCTGATACTTCTTTTTCTGGCCTCCTCCTGCTGATGCAAACCACCAATGCATTACCAATTCTCACCTGATTTCAAGTCTGTCTCCCCATTTCCACTTTCTGACCCTCTGTGGTAACATCCCTTACACACAAGGGACTCTGACCAATTGTAGTTGGATGGTCCTGGCATAATCGTGTGCCTCTGGGTTCTTGTCTTTCTAACCATGTATGACAGATATGCATTCAGGAGATAATGTACTTTGCCTTTTGATCATCTCTTGGGCTAGAGACTTGCAGTAGGATACTCTATCACAGTGGGTAGGAGCAGCAGCAGAAAGCCTGCACAACCGTAGGGTCAGCATGAAGGCTTCTGAGTGCTCCGCGTTGCCAAATTATGATTATCAGGAAGTATTGTCAAATTCATTTTTGACTTATGGTATTTTCACCTTACTGTAGACCTATCAAGAATAGTCCTCCTTAAAAGTAAGCAGCAACTATACATTCTCCAAATTTGTAAAACTGTCTGTTAGATTTCCCCTACAATTAAAAGATACAACTCAAAACTTCCCATGCCTTAGTAGTTTCTATGTAGTCCGCCTTCTATCTAATCTTCAAATTACATTCAGCTGCTTCTTTCCTACTACACTGCATCTCAGCCATAATGGTATTGTTCAAACCTCCTTATCTTGCTCCTTTGTTGCAGAAGTTCTTTCTGTCTATGACTCTCTCTTACAGATCACCATAAGTTTGGACTTCTCATTAGATTTCTACTTACACACTGTTTCTTTACAGAAGCCATCTCCAATTATCTAATCTAGTGAAATACCCCCATTTCCTTGCTAGTGTCATATTTCACCATTTTCATAGAGTTAATTACCATTTGCTCTTCTATCATGTATATATTGATGGATATAATTTCATCTGCATTCTAGACCCCAGCCTCCTTTCGTATAAACATATAAGCTCACTAAAACAAGATTTTTGTCATACTGACACAATAGTATAGTTAAAAGCTTATCCACAGGTACTATCACATGAAAAAAATGTTGAATGGAACACAATCATATTGGGTAAATAAATGGAAAAAGCTGACCAAAAAACATACAATAGAAGACAATCCCAAGGCCTCTTACGCCCTATCAATGTAGGGATTGAATTGAAATATAGTCAACTTCAAACTTTTTCAGGATTGAAACCATACCTTATTTTCAGTATATTCATTAGCCTGCTTTATTTCTTCCTTCAGTAATGACACATGAAAGCATTAAGCAGAAAAGAAAGTATCACACAATTAGGTGATTTTTCCTTTGCATTGTCCACAGTGCAGCAGAGAGGAGATGGGATCAAAGTAGACCACAAACTCAGCAGGAAGTGTAAAGCTCCCAGGAGATTTGGAACATCAACATTTCAAAAATATGGAAAATTTGCTTCTCACTTTTGGACTCAGGAAAAGTGACACTTGATCTGGGGCCAGAAAGCAAAGTTAGTTTCAGGGTGCAGACATCAGGGGACAAGACAGGAAACATAAGACATTAGGGATGTATGTAAACCATGTGAAGGGTCAGTGCAAGGTGACAGTGGTGGACTCAGGTCAGGCTTCCTGGAAAAGAAACATAAAAGGAACCTGACTATGTTAGGAACCCTTGAATGTTAGGAATGTGGACTGTGCATGTGTTTCTGAGTTTGTGGTTGTACATATGTGCACCTGAGCCTGTGTGTAAGGATCATGACTTGGAAATGTGCCTTCAGAAGATGAAATGAAATGTTTATGGGCCAATTCAAGATGACCCAAGGCAAACATTTAAGGGAAGGAGCCATTTTCTGACTTGAGGGATGTTTTTATTAAGCACTGTTTGAGAATTTCCAGTTCTAAAAAGTTAATAATAATGAAGATCAATGTAGTTTTCCAGTCTGCTAATTGCTCTTTTTTTAATTCTTTTTTTGCTCTTCCCTCTTCATGTTTTATTCTCCAACTTGTTATTCTTGCACAAGTTTTGAAAATTACTTTATCTCCTTCAGATTTTCAAAACATGCATGTCGCTTGGCATTTTTCATTTGCTTTTTTATTCATTACATGACTTTTTTTCTCCCCTATTTGCAAAATGTAGGAAGAAAATAGTCAAATACCTGGGTAACACAAGATAAAAGAGATCTTCATGTTTTTGCCCAGTATAGTACTTTTTAGTACTTTCCAGTACAGTTGTAATTTAAATGTTAACAAGATCCATAACTTGTTTCTGTGAAGTCTATGTTCTTGCTTTCTAACCATTTGTACTGAATGCTTGTGAAACACTGTGTTGGGCATAAAGCAAACACATTCTTTCTTGAAGGCAAGAAGAATGGAATGAGGGATCTTAGCCATTCTCTTTAATGAAAAGTGCCTATCTCTTATATAAGGAAAACACTATTATTAAGGAGAAAACCACTATCATTGAAAATCCATTAATTAAATATAAACTGAAACCCTATACACATTTGATTTGTAAGTTAGGTAAAGAAAATCAGAATTTAGAGATTTTCTTTCTTTTGATAAAAATATGATGTATCTTTTGTAATAGCAACATGTGAATTTACAGATTTCCCTTTGAAATGCACTAGAAACTGACATTGCACACAGTATGTACAAAAAGCCAAAGAATGCAAAACATTAGTTTTGAAGATGCTTTCTGAGAAAGATACTTAGAACTTAGAAGCTCTAAGTTTACAAAGACCAAAATGTGGCCATTATTCACATAAAGCTTTGTAAAGTTCTGCAGCTACTGTTTCAGATTATACTGTGAATATAGTGTCATATGAATTTGGCCTATAGCCCTGACCCTGGGTATGCTGAGCTGGCCACAGAGTATGGGGGTGATGTTGCAGTCCTGTTATACCAGTGTGGGGGAGGCTGAGATAGGATGATTACTATTAAGTCCAAGATGTGCAGAGAGACCCTGTAACAACCAAATACATTAAAAAAATAAATAATTGGGCATAATTGGTCATCTTCCCCAACTAAATCTTTTTGGATTTTTTCTTTTTAATGTTTCTTATTGCTACATTTTTAGATATGTACATATGATAACATTCATCATAAGGAATTTGTGCCTGTATGTGTTGTATTTTTGACTCTTCTTTTCCCATCTGCTCCCCTCCTTTCAAACCCTCATCTCTTCTCTATTTATAAAATCTTTGTTTCCATTTTCCTTCTATTGTTTTTTGTTCTTGTCCCTCTTTTCCTTTCTCCCCTCCCCCTTCTTTGTTCCCCCTCTCATTTGAACATTCTTGCCTTGTAAGTTTGTCTTGTTTGGTTTGTTATATTTCTGTGCATCAGGGAGCAATTTAAATTCTCTCCCACAGCAATATTTTTAATATGGAATACAGCCAAGGCTAAAAGTGTCACAGAAATGAAGCTATGTTTTTCCCTTTACCACCTATTGGGTGTCCTACTGATATAGTGGAATGAAACTCCCAACCTGAGAAGTATGTGGGACAAGTTAGTGTTCTCTAAAACCAAAGAATGAATTTTAGGAACAACGGAAGTTAAAAGCAGAATATTTATTGGAGAAAGAAAGCTTCTGCCTGAGAGAGGGACAAAAGGGGATCCAGAGCAGGTTACTTCTCAAGCTGTCTCTTCCAGGAATTCTTATAGAGTAAAACCATGTGGTGAAGCAGGTCTAAGGTGGAGAACATGGGAACTCCTCTGGTGGACATCATGAATATAGAGCAGGGGCTTTTCCTCTAGAGGGTTGGGATAGCGACCCTTCTTGACCTTTTCAAGGTGAAGGACACCTATTTAGAACATCAATCCCTGATGTCCATCCCTAGGCAGGTATGTGGCTATATTTGTTTAATCTTTTGTCTTGAGGTCTGGTCCACAACAGGAGTGTCTGTCTCTCCCACAGTTGCAAGGTATCTTGTCTTCTATATTGGGTCTTTTGAGGACCCAGCCCTGCCTGACTGCCTGTAATATTTCCAACTCAACATTACCCACTTAGAAGAAATGTCTTGGAGATTTCTTTGCCCTATGGCCCAGGGAAGAATTCCTTGGGTCCATTGTCCCTTTTTATCTGTCTCCAGAAGTGATCCCCTTCGCAGAATAGCAGAAGTACTGTACTTTCAATACACCTTTTATACAGACCCTGGTTTTAAATATTACTTTCCAAACAAAGAAATCAGAATTTCTTCAGTAAAAGTCAAAGGCAAGTCAGGGAATGTATACTAGATATCTAGAAGCCTTTGAACCTTACAGAAGAATTCTCAAAGAGTGAACTAGTTTGCTAAGCAGACACAGAAGCCAGTGTGAACAAAGTCCCAGGGGCTCAGTTGGAAAGTTTTAAATATCAAAAGGAGTAATAATAGCAATGGAATATAATTCATAGCATGCAACAGGAAGGCATTAGTTCTTAAAATTTATAGTTATGTAGATAATGGAGAGAAGACAAATCATACAAAGTGGAATGCAGAGGATTAAATGTAGAAAGACTAATGGAATTATAATGTAACAACCTATCTATTGGATTAAATTATTCATTCAGAAGGGCCAGCCAGATAGCTCAGCTGACTAAAGCCATGTAGGCCCTGCCTGGGTGATTGATTTGGTGTGGTAAGATACACCTGCTTGGGAGGCTGAAAACAGGAAGATCTCTATGATTCCAATCTGAAGTGAGACCTTATAGTTCCTGTACTAAATACATTTGAACAAATTATTCATTCAGGTAAGGATCCTCAGTGGGTAGTATAACTAAGAGGTCACTATAGAGCAAGGAGCACAACTTTTACACATAGATTCACAATATATTCCTAAATACGTTTATCAACTGCAAATTATGGATAATTTTAATGTAAAATTGTAAAACATATTAATTTGAAAATATTGTTAATCATATCATAGTGTTGTAGCCAGCTACATTCCATAGAAATATTATAGGCAGTCAGACAGAGCGAGGCCCTCAAGGAGACAGCATGGAAGACAAGATACCTTGCAACTGTGAGAGAGATGGATGTACCTGCTGTGGACCAGATCTAAAGACCAAAGGTCAAACAAATGCTTAGCTCCCTAAAGATAAGCATCCTGGATTATTTATCACCTTGAAGAAGGCAGGAAAAGAGTACCTAATCCAACTGTGACAGGCTGGCTACAGATAAATTCCTGCTCTATATTCATGCCCACTTGCTACATGACTCCTGGATTTAATCAATTTCAGTTGAGCAATGGTGCTTGTGACCTTTTTGGTTGGCCATAGTTTTGTCCCATCCCATGCCCACCTAGCAAGTTCCCACATTTCCTACCTTAGATCCACTTCATCTAGTTGTTTTACTTTATTAAAATCTCTAGAAAAGGCAGATTCCTTGGCAACCCACTCAGGTATCTTTCTGTCTCTGTCTTGGACAGAAGTTTTGTTACTCTCAAAAATTATATTCTGCTCTTTAAAAAATAAAAATAATAAATCCATGCTCTAACTGCTCCTAAATTTTCTAAATCATCAAAACTACACTGTCCATCACTAGTTATATATTTCAACATGTAAATACACAAACCCAGATTTATAAGATTATTCATTTTAAGCATAAAATGTATAGGATTTATTACCAAGTTCATTTAAGTGCCCAGTAAGCACAGAGTAAATTTTTAGTTTAGACCAGTAGATGATGTCACATTATGTATTGTCTCATTAGAACTCAAAATAAATAATGTTTTGCAATGTTTATACCTTATAGTTTCAATAGATATTTATAGCAAAATGGCCAAATTGAGACAGTCTGCACAGAGCTGTGTCTGCTAAATATCTTGAAGGAATATCATGGCATTTGGTTTTACCTTTACAGTTAGTATGAAGGAAATGTCAGTCTATGTGAGAATACTGAGGTATTTATTCTTATATATTTTGTTTCCACATTTTTAATAAATTCTTTCATAAATCAACAGAAATACATTTTATTCACTTGGCATGACATTGGAGTAAAAAGAGGACAGTTTAGAATTCTCCAGAGATTTAATTGCACAACCTTCATCATTTGCATAAAAGCAAAAACTTAACAGCTATCAATGATTGCCGCTCTGTAGATTGTGGTTAAAATTTAATTTCAGTTTATGAAGGCTTGAGTTTAAAATACTAGAGAAATGGACAATTTCTAATTTATATAGAAATATCTACTTCTGCCTTATATACAAATAAACCAGAAATGATTTCTCAGTTGTTGTTTTGTTTTAAGTACCTCAAGTTTAACATCTCTGTGTGCTTTCCAGTGGTCAGTCTGTTTCCATATACATAGGGAATACCTTGGGAAATGTACCAAAGAAGAGGAAGATAAATCAGATTGCCTTGCTACTAGAAAGAAAAAGCTAATCAGAGTTCATCAGCCAGAAAACAAAAAATAAAAGCTTCTGAGTCAATACTGAGCAATCAGGAAAGTGAATGTAGTTTAGGAAAAAAGTGCCTCAGGTGTGAGAAGTGGAGATTTAGTTAATGGGATCAAGGAAGAATTTTTATATGTTGAGGAGAACATCCACAAATCAGCTCTTGAGAACTGCTTTGTAAGAGGTTTGGAGTAAAGCAAAATCTTTATCTCCCAAACAAAATTTGAATTTTTTTTTTACTGTACAGACTTTCTAGACAGAAATGTTGTGCATCTTTATACCTAATGAAGCCACAAGCATTCTGGCTCTTATAACAGCTGCCGGTCTTGGTCTAATAGGAAACAATCAGCATTCTCAGTGAGATGCTTCATGTGACTCAGCTTCTGAGAGAGAATCTGTGCATGCGGAGTCCTCAGGGCTCTGGACCAGGCCTGGCTCGCAGCCGGGCAGCCCGGCAGCCCGGCAGGAAGGCATCGGGCCTGACATTTCTTGGAAGGCAGCCAGTCAGCTTTCCTAGGGGACCCCAGTCTTGGTACAAACGCTCCATTTAAACTTCTTCAACAAGTAATAAACATCCTTAGAAAGCTCAGAGGATATTTTTTTCATCTTCATTTCAGATATAACAGGCTAAGAAAGAGGTCAGGATATTACCACAGCCCAGCATAAATAAATCCAAGTGGAAAACTCAACCACAGTGGACTTGAGAAATATTTAAGAAGGGCACTCAGTAGAGAGGGGTATAAGAGAAACCAGGGAACAAAGAAAAGAAACAGACTACACCTAGAGCTGCATTGTTTGCTTTAATACCAACTAGAACCCATAATGGATGGAGAAATTTTTTCCAAACTTTTGTAATAATAATAAAAATTGTATTTCTATTTACTGTTGAAGGCTCATCTTTTCCTCTTTTTACCAACAGGCAAGCCGAACTTCCGAGAGCCCAAGTAACTTGCCCACATCATATAAGTCAGTAACTAGTGATATGCCCAAGTTTTAGATTCAAATCATATGCATGCACCTTTATTCAACTTTTGCAGATACCAGTAATACTATTTTACTCTCATTACTGTATAAAGTTATATATTTATTGATATGATATATCATAATTTGGTACATTTAATTATAGGATATTTGTTGAGTATGAATTATGTGGTAGACATTATGAAACTAGACATCAGGAAGAATAGGGAGTTTAAACATAGAGAATGGAATCTACTTTGGGAGGGAAGCATTAATCAAGTACTTACATGAATTTTATATCACATGGTTATGAAATGGAGGAAAGGCAGGCTCAGGAGCTCTCAGTGCTCTCAGTGGGAAACTCTACTTGATCAGTGAAAGCGGGGGAGGGGGATTTAAAGAGACAACCACTGGAATGAGGACTTGGGGGAAAGGCTGAATGGGATGAAGTGAGGACAACCATATCGAATGGTAAGATCCTGTGGGGCCAGGGAGCTAGGGAATTGGAAAAGGCTCTTTGTGGCCACAGTGGAAGGAAGAAAGGGAGACTGCGCAAAAGGATAAGTTACTGACTGATACGATGCGGGCAAGTTATCTAGCCCCATTTCTCTGGTAAGAGGAGATCAGGCTGTGTAATGCTCCATGACTCCGTAATGAGCCTCGAGGGATTTTTGGATGAGAAACATTTTTTAAGGAAAAAGTGTTGAGTTCTGTTCTGTCAATGAAGGGTTTTGGGAATGTTTTGTGACCACCAAAAAAAGATGTTCATTTCGTCTCTGCACTTTACAGAAAAGTGCTGCATTACAGTTGTAATTTTGGAATTTTTAAGTGAAGAGGAAAGAATAATGCAATGAATATGATAAAATCTGTACATACTCTATCAAATGAAAATTGGAAGCATAGAATATGACTTTGAAGAGCTAGAGTTCTTGTGCATGTATCCCTTAATTTACCTGCCCAGTACCACAACATTTAATGATATGTAAAGTAAATTAGAAGAGGCAAATACAGAATTGAAAACAAAACAGATTTTTTTTCCTCAAAAACTAGTAAGTTATTAATAGTTGTAGGAGTTCAAATCTACAATAGTACATGACATTTGATTTACTATCCTATACTTGAGTTACTTTTTTATGTACTTAGTACAGGGTCTGCAGGGTCTCACTATACAAGTCGGACTCGCAGTGACTCTCCAGTTATCAGTCCCCAACGGCTGGGATTGCAGGCATGCACCTCTCAGTCACTGTCTCAGTGTGTCCCCAGGGGTGGGACTGGAAGATATGTTGGAGATCTATTCCAGGTCCCTGCATCTGCCTAAGGAGGCTTTTTAATCTGCTGAGCTATCTGGCCAGCCCTGAGTTACCTATTTTTAAAAAAATACTAACATTTCCTTATAGACAGATAAGCCTGGAATATGCAGTCATAACCCCCTTGATGAAAGGCTTATGATAAACTGATTTTTTTCTTATGCTGGAGAACTTCCACTGTGATGAGTCATCGATGACGACAACTGTCATTCACCTCCCTCTTCTGGCTAATTTCAGAGCACATGCAGAAAATGAAGGGACCTCTTTACCATCTGCAGACTCCTGTACCAGCCCCACGAAGATGGACTCACCATACAGTAAGACTGCTAAGCAGTGCCTGGAGGAGCTATCCGGTGAGTGACCTACTTAACCAACAGGTCTTACACCAGACTTTATACAATTTCTCTGTGTTTTTTTTACTAAATCACACTTAGGATGCAGTTTTTGCAAAGTTGTGCTTTGGGTTTCTTTTGCTTCAGAGACTCTTAGACTGGTCTGTTCAGGAAGAGTAGGAGAGGTTACTCTGAAAAGAGTGGTAGCACTGCCAAAAGTTGATTCTATAAACATTTTGTCTTTAGTCGAACTGAATACAGCTAAGAAAACATGGAGAAACTATTGTTAAAAAAGCAAATTTGTATATTATTTGGACATTAAAAATGTATTAAAGCTCACATGCTGATGTAAATTTTATGACTAATTCAGGTCTGCTCTGACTTCTGTTGTATATCATTTAGAACAGTTCTTATAGTGGCTCCAAATGTATGTTTGGAAGAAATCTAGGAAAATGTTTCATTATACCTAAGCAGGTAATGTGTGAAATATGTACCTGCACCAGATTTAAATTATAAGATTTTTGAGTGTATTAAACAGGTTATTTTTAGCTTCAGCTTGTAGTTTTTCATAACTCAGATAAGCTCAGGTCTATATGGAAAATTTTTGGTGTAATTATATTATGTAGATCTATGTTCATGAGGAACTAAGTAAGTTCTTATCAAAACATACTGCTTCTAAAGAGTTTAAGATTTTATCTACTTCTAAGAATTCATGAAAGTAGAAGTATGTTTGTTATTCTAATAAACCTAGTTTACCCTTCCTGTAGCACAAAGAGAAGAAGAATTAAGTAAATGAATTAACTTTAATAATTACTATACTAGTCCAAAAATTCAAAATACAATTAGGGTTGTGTTTAGAGGTTAGGGTTAGTATTATGGTTAGACAGTGCTGTTCTGAAGCTTATGAAAATAACACTATCACATTTTGGTTGGTTAAGAAACATCCATACTTTGGCAGCCCTACAACAAATGTTAGCAAATGTAGACATTTTGGCAGTATCCTTCAGTACATATTGACAACAATGATGACAACGTTCTCAGGATGCTTCTGGAATTATTCGTGATCACTGGACACCAGGGCCTTTAAATGAAACATAAGTAAGCAGTAGAAACTGTGATAAGAAGATAGAGATTGTATTTGTTGATTTTTAAATAGCTGGAGGAAGTTGCTTTCTCTTGCTTCTACAAAGTGCCATGGCCAGAATGATGCTGGGTATATGGTGACCATATGTTTTATGAACCTGACATAAAAAAGAGGAATATGCTTCCCATATTTTTTTATTCATCATACCTTCAATATGCCTATGAAGTACCAGATATCAAATCTCTAGCTGAGAAAAAAAAATAATTGCGATTATGTATTTCACAAGGAACATTGTTTTCTGAAATTACTAAACACTGAATACATTTGATTGGATTGAAAATCCAATTAAACATTTTGTAGTTTCTATTCTGTCTAGCATTTGTTTTTTATATTTCCATTTAATATCTTTCTGTTTTAATAGACTATATGATAGTAAAATGTAAGCTAGGTTTTAATATAATCTTATTGAATTATATAGAAGAAATGATATTATTTTAGAGTTCTAATGAATTATTTATATAGCATCATAGTTTTGAAGAAAAAAACAGAAAATGAATACTGAAGTATCACTCTTATTGTTATCTATTTAAAGTTAGCCTATATTGGCACAGAAAAATGAAAACTTTAAATAGTGGAAAAGTAGGGTTAGAGTTAGTGTTAGACAGTGTTAGGGATAGGGTTAGGGTTAAGGTTAGGGGTTAGAGTCAGGTGCAGAGTCAGATTCAGAGTCAGGATCAGGGTCAGGATTAGGGTTTAGGGTTAGGGTTAGGGTTAGAGTTAGGATTAGAGGTTTAGGGTTAGAGGGTTAAGGTTAGACAGGGTTAAGCTCAGGGTTAGGATAGGGTTTAGGGTTAGGGTTGGATTTAGGGATTAGGGTTAGGGGTAAGGATTTGGGTTAGGGTTAGGGTTGAGTTTAGGGCTTAGGGTTAGAATTAGGGGTAGGGATTAGGGTTAGGGCTAGGGGTTAGGTTTTAGGGGTTAGGTTAGCATTATAGTCAGACAGGGCTAGGATTAGGATTAGAATTAGACATTTAAGGTTAGGGTTGGGCTTAGGGTTAAGGGTTAGGTGTTAGGGTTAGGGTTAGGGTTAGGGGTTAGGGTTTGACATTGGTAGACAGGGTTAGACAGAGTTAGAGTTAGGGCTAGGGTTACGATTATGGTTAGGGTTAGTGTTGTGTTTAGGGGTTAGGGTTAGTATTATGGTTAGACAGGGTTAGGGTTAGACATTTAAGGTTAGGGTTAGAATTAAGGGTTAAGGGTTAGGGTTAGGGTTAGGTTTAGACAGTGTTGGACAGGGTTAGACACAGTTAGAGTTAAGGTTAGGGTTAGAGTTAGAGTTAAGGAGTAAGGTTTAGGGTTAGGGTTAGAGTTAGGGTGAGGGTTAGATTTAGGGTAAAATAAAATAGTTGAAAAGGGATATTGCATTGTGGTCTTTAGCTTGTAAATTGATTTCAGAGTAAGCATCTCGTATCTAAACTCCTTCAGACCAGAAATGTGTCACATGTCACATATATGTTTGGGTTTGGGAATATTTGCATATACTTAATATTGTGAGATAAGACCCAGAATTTACTTGTTTCATTTGTACTTTATTCACAGAACCTGAAGCTAATTTCATACAACAGTATTGATTAACATGTGTTTAAAATTATTTTTAACTCACAAATAATATACATATTTATGTGTTACAATAAGGTATTTTGATATATGTATATGTTTATGTCCCACCCTAATGGAAAATAGCCCTTCATCTCAGTCTGTTTCCTCCACCATATGTCCTAAGTCTACTTTTAGATTCAACTTTTAAATCCACATCTCTATGAAGCCACTCTCAAAGTTAGTAACACAATGTCGACACGGCCAACTCCAATAACTGGCCTCAGTTTGCATGTTATTTCTTCTTTCATTGATTGATCGCCCTCCTCTGAGAAAGTTTATCTTTTAGCATATGGTTTTCAAAATACCAAAGTCCTTTGATTTTTCTCAAACTTGAATGAAGCCCTTTTGGGGCTTCATTTTACTTCTTATGATGGGTGTATTTGTTTACTTCTTATGATTCAAAAGTTCTAGATATCTGCCCCCTATCTTCTCTGCCTCTGAAAATTCCACTGGTGATCTGATGCTCCATCATGGCTTCTAGTCTATTCACGTACCCATGGCTTAGGGTTGCTTCTGTTCTAATTGTCTCCCTTATACCCTGGAATCAAATACCCAGCTACTTAGAAGACCTCTTAGAAGACCATCATAGACATTGCCAACCTGTTAAACCAAAATCTACACCCATTGTTATTTTTTATTTTTAACTCTTCTCTTGATTAGTACTGATTTACAGTACATGACGATGAAGTTCATCCTGGAGAGTGGGCACATGTACAGAACACATCTTTGTTTCTTAGACCTTCTTCTTTCTTTCCTCAGACCTTGCTCTATCTTAAACATTTCATTCTGTCTAAACTTTTCATTTTGATCTTCTTCACTTTATTGAATGATAATTCCATCTTTCTACTTGCTTAGGGATGAAGTATTAGAACTGTTTGTGATACCTTTCTATCACTTACACCTTGTTTCTAATACAATAGAGTATCTTAGGGCCAGTGAGATGGCTCAGTGGACTAAGTGCCTGCTTAGGCAAGAGCAGGGACTGAGATGTGATCCCCTGAACCAAATGCCATGCCTGCCCTGCACCCAGACATTCTGAGTCAGTGACAGAGTCCAAGCATGGTGACACATGTCTATAATCCCGGTGCTGGTGAGGCTGAAAACAGAAGGATCACTATGAGTCAGAGCTGTGTAGTGAGACCCTGTACCAAATAAAGAAAAATAAAGAGTATCTTGTTGGATCCTGGTGTATTGTTTGTTATCTGAACTTAGGAACAACTAGTATATCTATTGATCAATTTTGTGAGATAGTATTCAGTGCTAGAACTCTGACTTTTTCTCTCACCTTTTTAGAAATAAAATAAATTCAGATGATACTCTGAACTTACTGCATCTCACTATAAGAACTAAAATATTGAATAATCTAAGGTAGCAAATAATTATACTTTCAAAATATATGCAGATTTCAGCTCTCTTTCCAGCTCTGTTATCAGTGGATATATTTTATCTGAAGGATGGATGCACAGTTACTGTTCAATAAATGTGTGTAAAGCAAAGTCACTCAACATGTTATACATATGGAAGCCACAGTAAAGGGAAAGCCTTAAAATTTTCAAGTGCCAGGAAATTATGCTATAGGCAGGAAGGTTATCAAAGATGACGTTGGCTTTGGACGCATTCAGAAAGTAGCAATCACAAGAAGTGAGAGTGAATTCAGAAGGAATTCGCCAAAGTGGAAATGTAAAATTTAATTTTGATGATACTTTCGCTGAATAACCAAAGAATTTGAGGATTAAAGGTTTTATTCATTCCAGAGACGCAATGTAATAGTTCTTAAATATGCTCTGATAAGCTGCAATTTAAAAAGAAATGTAAAAATAGAAGAAATAATGTGAATAAGAGTATACTAATAGAGTAAAACTATAAATGAAAGAATCTTTCAAAAGTCTGGAGACCCAGCTTGGTGGTCTAAGAGTCTGCCTGGCAAGCCCTAGGACCTGATTCTAACCCCGCTAATGCATGTGGTGCTGGCTGGAACTCTGGGCATGGTGGAGCAGGTCTATAATCCCAGCACTGGGAAGTCTGAACTGCCTAGCAAGACTCTGTATCAAATAAACAAATAAATAAAAAATTTGCTTTTAAAGAAAGTGTAAGCCCATGAGGTCTCTCCTATGCTAACATACTTCCATTTTGTTAATGTATGTATCCCTTCCACATCCCTCCTTCTTATTCTCACCTTTGTTATTGCCACCATATTCCAGCTATCAGGACAATGAACCACTGAGCACTTGCGTTCAGTATGGGCTCCCAGCACAGGTGTCCCCATGGGGTATAAGTCACCAAGCAATTTCTAAAGCATATTTAGTAAAACTCTTGAAAAATACCAGCACTTCCTTACAAGCTTAACAAATACTAATATATGTACATATGAACTGTGATTTATATGTATATTTAAAACCCAGCTGTAGGCCAGGGAGACAGCTCCTTGGCATAAACGCCTTCCTGGCAAGTGTAAGGTCTCAAGATCTAACCCTGAAAAAATAAAGAAATAAAAAATAAATAAAACTCAGTGGTAGCAATTATTTCAAATTCACTGTTATCAAAAAGTTAAGGAGAATATGTGTTTTATTAATAGAGGTAGCTTGTTATGTGTTATCTTTCTTTTTCTCTTCTGAAAGGTTTGAAACATAATTAGCTGAAGTCGGTTCTGCTTTACTTCTCATTTTAAAATTAAAAATTCTCCTAAACAAAGCTACCATTACACAGCTCTTAGATCTGAAAGCCATTAAGTCTCCTGTGATAACAAATGTGGGAAGACAGCATTCTATATGTCACAAAAATGAATTCTGGCCTCTGTACTGCTACTTACTTGTTTGAGTTCTTGCTTTGTTCTCCTGTTTCTGAAGTGACTCTATGGTATAAATAAACTTAAAGGATTTCTGAGAGCAACAGTGCTGCCCTTCCTGTCTATTAAGTAATCATCGCCTTGGTATACGTCAGGTACCATGGAAATTGGGAAAACAAAACTGACTAAGATGGTCTCTCTGTAGTAGTGAGGAACAAATAGATAAACTTTGAAACCATAAGTAAGTGAATAATTCACTTTTGGAAGCAACTATATTATTAGGAAAGAATAAATAGGTCTGAAAGAAAGACAAGATGTATATGTTGTGGATGCATAGTATTAAAGAAATCAGGAAATAATATTGTAGACCAACCAAAGATGTCAGCAGATTAAAGCCCTGCAACATGGCTCAGGGGCCGGGGGTTTGATCCCCAGGCCTGCTCCCTGGGCAAGCTGAGATGGCAATTGAGACTGGGCATCATGGCACATGCCTGTAATTCTAGCTCTTGAGAGACTGTAAACAATAGGACAAAAAAAAAAAAAAAAAAAAAAAAAAAAAAAAAAAAAAAAAAAAAAAAAAAAAAAAAAAAAAAAAAAAAAAAAAAAAAAAACCAACAAAATAATATTCTAGGAAGAAACGACTCCAGAAAAATGAATTGAGAACAAATACTACTTAAATAATTCTTTTTGTTTGTTTGTTTGTTTGTTTTGGAGGAACCAGGGATTGAACACAGTCCCTTGCGCTTGCCAGGGAAGTGCTTATTCCACTGAGCCATCTCCCAGGCCCTGAATAAGAGCTTTTTTTTTTTTGTATTTTAGGGAAGTGTCTACAGTGTGTTCTGGGTCTCACTACTAGATCGGACTCCTAGTGATCTGCCTGTTTGAGCTGGGATTACAGGCACACAGTGCCACACTCCATCTCAGTTGCTATCTTAGCATGCCCAGGGATCGAACCCCTGGCCCCTGTACCTGCTTGAAGGTGTTTTAATTCGTTGAGCTATTTGGCTGGCCCTCCTAATTCTTTTCATTAGTTTGCTTTTATAGAATTTGGCATTTTCCTTAAATTCACTACGGTCTTTGTGGCTCATTGATTTAACCCAACGTTAAAGATTTAACCCAAAATTCAACCACTATTGCAGCTTTGAATTCTTATTGCTCATGGTCCATGAAGGCCTCAATCGGAAATCATTATGTCTTGCTTTCCATGCAAAGTGATTTTCATGATGCATTTAATTGATGAGAGCAGTCTTAGTAGGGTAAAATTCAGTTTTTATGCATTTGAAACCTATGTAACTTGAAGAAGTCTGAAGATAATACAAATATAACAATCCAAAATGATATACAGTGATTCTGACCTCACCTAGTCACCCTGCCCACACAGGAAGCTTACTTTGAAATATTGGCATAGTTTTATGTGACTAATACCCACGGTCTCACTTTCTGATAAAAGTACCTTGCTTTTCCTTGGGGCTTGTTCCTTTTCTGTATGGCCAAATAAAATTGGTCCAAGTAGAGTCAATGACCCAATCCTTCCTTAACAGTTTTAGGAAATGGAAAAATGACCCAATTTATTTTGATCAGAGCAAATGAAACTCCATCTCAAAATTTTTCTAAGACTATTGTGAAAGCTGTTCTTTTCCTCCATTAGCCTGAAGCTGCTAAAAAGGAAAGCTCAGTGCTTATAACAGTTGCCTTCATCCTCGCTGAAACAGGTAGAGGGAGGAGAATCTAGAGCAACAGAGAACAAACCTGAGGTCACAGTGGGAAATGTCTGAGGTCTGGAAAAGCCATGTCTAAAACTGCTCTTTCCCAGCTTCTCTGTGATTTGGATATATTACACAGGACAAATCCCTTCTTTTGGTTAAAAAAAAAAAATCTCTGTTGCATGACCCACAAGATACATGATATATAAAGATTTTTGAAACAGTTACAGAGAAAACTTGGTTCATATTACAAAGCTGAAACTGACTTGTTAGACTGACTTACTAAGTTAGGTGGAAGTTTAACTGTTCAAATTTCACCAGTGCAATAATGTAAAATTATAGAGATATTTCCAGTATGTTGCAATACAAGTAAAAATATAATTAAATTATGGTACGAAGGCAATCATCAGAAATGAGTGACATGACTTTTGCACTTTGGTGGTCTTAGTAAATCTGCAAGAATATCTCTCCAAAGTCTTTAAGTACATACCTCAAATTTCCTTCATTGATCTTGTTCTTCTGGAGAAAACTTTGTAACAGTTACTGATCTGATGATGGTGCTTCTCACAATTACTGTTTATCATATAATTCAGGGAAATGAATGAATAAACTTAGCGCTTCTAGCCTGTTCTCTAAGATTCATGTCATAGCCTTGATATTATAGGCTGGCTGAATTGCTGATGTAGATTTTACTGCTTTGACATGAGTTTTATTTTCACTTTCACTGAAAAAATTATTGTCCTCTGAAGCCATCTCTTTCATCAAGTGTCAAGAGATTCTAACAGTGCAAAAAAGCCCAAATTTCATTCAACTCATATCATTCAAAAATTATATAACTTATTTCTGCATACATTCAAGTTTCCTCTTTTCTTTTACATAAGGATATCTAACACCATGTGTATGATTTGTTACATGCATTTTTTTGGAATTTGTATTCAATTCAAAATGTTGGTAGATGCCAAATTGTCTCAGTGTCATAAAGTTGATGTGTCATATTTTTAAAGTAGTGATATTAAAATAATTTCACAAATCAAGGATTCCTTATAGAAGTAAGATTTAGATTAAAACCAAAGGGGGAGTTTATGGTTACATGTATTTTTCCATATTATTAATCTTTCTTTTAAATAATAAGAAATATTAGCATGTAAAACCTTTGTAAACGATCACTAATATTATATTTTTCTTCAAGGATAAGAAAGATAAAACTCAGGTAATTCAAACCAATTTAGGTCTTTTTAAATATTACAGTCATATTTAGAAAAGAGCTGAGAAATCATTTCTTTCCAGAACAATTTAACAGCTTTGTTTTACATTTGAAAAATTAAAATGATCTACATGTTTGTCATTAATAGGGCATATTTATTTCCTTTGTTCTAATGCTTCCTCCTATATACTTTTTTTGTGTGACTGCAAATAAGTATACATATCACCATGTGTGAACACACCCTCCACGCTCTGGGGACTGATGTCTCCAGGGAGCAGTAAGTCCTCTACTAGTGTTTGGGGTCATCTTATGGAATAATATACTTGGAAGGACAAAATTACACAAACTATAATTTCATATTTTATTTTTTGTTAAAATTTTTAAACAAAGGAACAAACATCTTCTTTTGAAATATTTTTTAGGATATTTTTCCAAAATCTTTATGGTCCCTTTCCATAAGCGTCTCCTTAGTGATTTTTTTTGTTTTAATCAGTCCATTCCTAGATTCTTTCTGGCAAAAGGATGATACATCTTGACCCACTGAATCATGAAAGACCCTATGATTTGATTTGATGCATGAAATGTAAATCAAAAATGGCGTGGGCCATTTCCTAGCAGAACCTTTAAAAACCATTATCTGGATCACTTATGTCTCCTTTTTTTGTTTGATAAAACTATCATAATTCAACTTGGAATTGTTCTTTGGGCACAGGCTTTATAATACCTGAAACAGTGCTACAAGCAGTGCTGAGTGGCTATTTATTTATAGCAAAATACATCACTGATTTTTGAAAGACACTCCAAATCAGGATTTCCCAACCTTAGCTCTGTGAGTATTCCAGACAGCATAATTGTTACGTGGTTGAGACCTGTCATTGTAAGGCGTTTGACAGCACCACTGGCCTCTGCCCTGAGATGCCACCCACCACTCACCACAGTTGCGATGTTGGACAAAGATGTTTCCAGACATTGTCAAATGACCCTCAAGGGGGAAGTCCCTCCCCAGATGGAAACCACTCATTTCAGCCTATCTGCTCTCAAAGGAGCCCTTCTTTGAGAATCTGGCAGGCTTTGGGGCCCCTCATTCTATATAAGAGTGGTATGTGTCCAACAAACTGTGGCATCATAAGGTGCACACATTTCACAGTGATGACACCGTCTAAAAAAAGTCATTGAATCACCCAAAGGTAACATGGAGAAAACTTCCGTTCAACAATACCAGAAGGGATGGTGTTCAATCTTTGAAAAATATTTTTAAAAATTATGTTATAGAACTATAATTATCAGATTCAATGATCTGTCATTTGTATTTGTTTTATTTGATCTCATAGCATATAAATAAATTTTTTAAAAGTAGCAAAGTGCCAATCAGTGTTCACAATTTGTTTATTTATTGCAGAAGTTTATCAGAAATGGTAACGGTTCTTTTCATCTAATTTTCTGTTACATTTCTGCACACTAGATCTATGTATGATCTTACTGATAAAAGATAAAATTAACTTTGCAAAATAAGTAGTTGTCAAGGTAAAGATACAGACATTGCACAGTATAATGCTAATTTATGTAGTTAGGCAATTAGGCATTTTTCCTCACTGGGATTAGTAGTAAGAAGTAGGAGAAACTCACAATGAATTTTACCATATTAGCTCAGAAAATGAGCATTTCTATATCTGGGTAAGACAATTAAATATTTATGTATTTTTTTTTACTTTTCCTCTTCCAGTAAGACCTCTATGTGAGCAGAAAGTTCTGAGAAGTTTTTTCTCTCATGCTTTATCCTTTAATTTCATTCCACACATGATCTCCACTATACCACATACTTATTTTTAAAAGTTTTCCAAGAATCAAACTGTGATCACTATACACAGTCAGTTCAAGGTAAATGCAAGAATTTTATCTTCTAAGCTTTCTATTTTTTATCAAAGTGTTAAGCATTAAGCTGATGCTTTTGTGATAAGTTCAGGACCGATCTTAAAGAAATGCTCAGTATCAAAAGATATGTGCATTCTGTGTTTTTTGCCACATCATTGTATTCTGCAAACTTCACTATAAACTTTCATTTGTGTGCTTTCAACTAGGGTATTACGGGAAGAAACCTCTCAGGCTATTTGGTATTGGTTTTCAAGGAAAAAAGAAATTTCAATTTTTATTATCACACTACTGTTTTACTAAGTAGCTTCAGAATCTTTTAAAAAAAAAAAAAGGCTTAAATTTGCTCTTTAGAAGATGAGGTGTAGTGTTTCTCTTTAAGGTATTATCTGCTACCGAGCAGAGGGTGTCATGCTCCATTTTTTTAAGTCCTTTACATTCTTCAATTTGATTTGTGCTTTACAGCATAAATCCCAACACTCCGAAGGCAGCTCTGCCTGCTTCAGCTGCCTGCAGCTATACAGAATTAGTCTGTCATTCTCAGCACCAAGGAGTGTTGTGTATGTGAGTATGTGTGTGTCCGCGTCGGAGGCGGGGTGGGTGAGAATCATGTAAATGTGCCGGAGGGCTGATAGTACAGCGTCTCATTCAAGCTTGGCTCTGAAACCTGTGGCATTCTTGTCTGGACAGCTGCTTCCGTGCCTCTGTTTTAATTTAGCAGGATGTTTGCTGCCATGGCAGCCAGCAGCCTCCACTGCAGCAGCAAGGAAAAGCCATAGATCTCAGAATGCAGGTGGAATACTAAAACGCGGGAGGCTTGCGCAGGGCTGGGCGGCAGTGCTTAATTTCAGCTCTTACCGGGCGCCGATGCGGAGGCTGGTACTTGCTGCACTGTGTCAGCTCATTAGAGTCTAAATCGGATAAAGGCGGGTGAGAGGCAGAAGGGAAAATAAAGCAAGAGGCATCTTT
Organism: Ctenomys sociabilis; assembly: GCA_004027165.1. Lineage (NCBI taxonomy): Eukaryota > Metazoa > Chordata > Mammalia > Rodentia > Ctenomyidae > Ctenomys > Ctenomys sociabilis. Next base: position 8,572 of record PVKA01013570.1, on the reverse strand, counting down.
CGTGCTTCACTACCTTGCATTTCGGGACACAGAAGCAATCAATAGAGAGAAATGTGGACCCATCATCCTGCTGAGACACGCGATTGGATGAAGATGGGAAAACGTACTTTGCTTCCCGGGATACTTTTCAGCTGGAGCATAGTGTTTGGTGAACTCTTTTTCTGCTACAGATATATTTAAGCAAAATGTTTGTGAGGACTGCTGATCCCTGACATGATGTGGCAAGCTCAAGTGTGGCAAATGACTAGAGCTGCTGTCTTTCCCGAGTCTCTCTGCATGTTTGAGACGGAGCTTTTCTTGCAGTTTATGTGTTAATTAAAGGAGAAAGAGCCACTTGCCACTGGAATGCAGAAGGACAATATGAAATGCAACTGAAAGCAGAGAAGCATTAGAAGATCATGCAGCGGCGCTCTGAGCTCTCTGTGTTTCGCAGCAAAGAAGCGAGGAGCAAAGGAGCTTGTCTCCAGAAGCAGAAGTCTCTCACAAACCTCTCCCTTAGCAGCGAAGGGGAGAGGAGACCTACTGTGCGCATCTCCAACTGGTTTGGAAATGCTGCAAAGGCCAGTCAGAGAGAATCCCAGGATGCAGAGAGGCGCTCGCTGTCCCGGTTTCTCTCGCAATCTGTGCAGTCCCTGTACCACACCAGCAGCGCAGGATCCTGGAGCTTCCTGCCTGCAGGGAGCAGCCAGTCCTGTGGCGAGGATTTGGAGGACTGGTCCAGAAGGAAGGGCTTGGAAGGTGACAGTGATGAAGACAGCAGGTCTGAAGATGAAAATGCATCCTCCAAGCCAAGTAGCATCAGCAGAAGCTGGGCTGAGGAGGAAGGGGAAAGCTGCCTGAGGGAAGGGACAGCTCACTTGGACGAGGAAGTGATTCTCACGATGCTTGGCGACCTGGAGCAGGCACTTTACACTGACTTATTGGGTAAGTCCAGTTTGCTGCTAAAAAATGAGAATGGGGTTTGAACCAATGTTTTAATTTCTTATGAATTTAGTTGTATTGGTCAGCTACCTTTCGTTCTTGTTTTTTAAAAAAATGACTTGCTCAATATTTGAACTCTTTGCTTCTTCAATTGGTTTTCTTTGTAAAGCGGAGCTGTGAGCACCAGTTGTAAAGTCTGATTGGAGAGTAAATACCAGCCATCTGCCGTGGGCATTGCTGGCCTGGTGTCCAGTATAATCTGGATCTCCATAAATAAATGTTAACCTCCTAAAACTCCATGCATGATTTTATTACAGTAGTCCTTAATGAAGTCTGTTTGCTCAGCTTCCCTGAAGGTGACCTTACCTAACATCTGGAATAAGGAATGAAAGGCCTTCTGGATCAATTTCCCCTATAGTTAAGTTTCGTCTTCTGTCTCCAAGTTACCTGGCTAGATAACCCTATATGCACCTCAGAGAGAAACCCTCAGCATTCTAGCAACATTCATTTTTGGTGTTTGGCTGCACTGCCCCTGCATGTGAACTTTATAACTTCTTAAACTATGATGATGACTATGGATTATTTTCATTCTCTACAGACTAGGCCTTTCAGGTGAGTTGCAGTAGTTACTCAGACAGTTATGAAGATGTCAAGTGACTCTTCAGTTTTGTGATTAAACTTTAAATGTCCACCTTGCTCCTTATATAATCCAAAATACATACATGTAATGAATGTTTCCAATTTCAGTACTCCTTCAACTGTATGTATGCAATGTATTTTCTTTTTAAAAAATATCTAAGTATTAAACCATTGAGCACATCATGTTTTCTGCCAATGTGTGTTTTCACAAAAGACTTTATTTAAGTAGTTCTTAAGCTTGAAAGAATTACACCTGGCTAGTGATCTCTTTGTTTCTTATTCATACATGTGATGCTAAATACAGATTTGTTTTTATTTCTTTATGTAACTCCTCCTGTAATAAGATGCTATATAAGGTTGTGTTGTCTATATAAGAAGCAACTTTAGTTGAAGAAAGCTTGTAGAGACAGCAGAGGAAGAGAGGATCAAATTTTTTATGTCAGTTTATCTTTGAAAGAGTAAGGTTCTACAGTTAGAACAGTGGTTCCTGAACCTCAGTGCACCAGGTACTGAGACACTGAAGGTTTACCCTTTCACCATTGTGGGATTTCCCTGATGAACTACTTCTCATAAAAGAACTATGTCTAGTACAAAGGCAAGAAGAATTCTAATACTTAGAATTCTTTCTTCATATTCATTTTAGAATATCTGCAACTGTACAATAAGACAATGTTTTCCTGAGCTTCTAAAATAATAGCATTCTCCTGTTCTAAGTACCTCTTAAGTAAGTATTTTCAACTAGATGACCAGGGACAGTACTCTGGCAATATTTGTTGGTTGATCTGTTAAATGATAGCATGCTCTAGGTGGCTGTGTATGTGAAACAGGGCTTTCTATACACAAATAACTTGTAACATTACTGTCAGAAGATAGCCTCTCAGTAGAAGTCTGCATGCCCTGAGTTTTGAACAGAGAATCTGTTTATTGTATTTGTGTTACTTTCTCTTAGATGTTATCATCACCAGTGGTGCCTTTATCCAAAAATGCAAATAATAATTAAGAATGGATTGAAGGAGCTCCAGTATGAGTAATCATATCCCCAGATAATTAATCATTCCGGTGAATGTCTGCACATAGAAATGCATTCAGTTGTGAATATATTTCAGAATTCCTGCCACATGCTGCATTCTGCTTAAGACTCAAAATGGCTTCTTCTAAGTTTTTAGGCTGGGCCCCTTCAGTTCATTTTTACTCTTGTCTATCCAGTAAACCAGTCAGGCCAGGGAATTTGGCAAGGACTGTGCTATACTTCTATGAGAGAACATTTAAAATGCAATTACCTGGTTGTTGGCCATATATGTTATTTTTTCCCACAGTGTCAGAATTTCATACATGAGTTTAAAATTTTCATCTAAATCATTGTTGGGCCATCCGTGAAACTCAAAAAAGGTCAAACAGCTATACTCTAATGACGTAAGTAATGTGGATGGTGTAGACAGTATGATTTTATGTGAATCAGATTCACTCATGTATTGGTTAATTTCTGCTAAAAGATGTCAGTTCTGGCAGTCTTCATTATGCTATGTATAATTAAAGGTTAAAAGTAAGGGCAAATCACTCAAATTAAATGGTCCATTAATAAATCATTATTAATAACCAATAATGTAGAATATTAAATAAAACCTGTCATTTTGTGATCTCCTCATAGAGAAGACTTCATAAGCAATGAGAAAGCAGATTGTGTCTATGTTAGAAACTCAGTGTATTTCAGAAGGGGCCATGTTGGAGAACGCATGGACTCTGCTGCCATTCTGTGACACGTCAAAGTCTCCTTCTTTCATATTATTCAAGGGAGAGACAATGTATCTGGCATTAGACAAATGTTTCATGGGGAATTGCTTTTATTTATTTAGTAAACATCTAATATTATGTGTGCTTTCACATCTGGCCTTCTCTGCTTCACCCCATTACCACCAGAGCCTCTGGAGGTCATTTGAATACAAATTTATAGGACATTTCAGACAGTGTGATCAATCCTTAGGGGGCTTGTAAGTGCACTTATTTTTATCTTGACTTTCCTGGGTCATTGAAAACATTGACTGTAATACATTTTGCTTTGGCTATTATCCGTCATGACATGAATAAGACAGTGATTACAGCTTACTCAGTAAGTGCTGGGGGAAAAAGCCTATTTGTCTGATTGTCATGAGAGGTGCAGGGCCATGAGTGGATGTCAAGATGAGAAAAGCCAAAGCACAGAGGATGGCCACAGTTCTGAAAGGTGAAGAAAGCCACAGAAAGAAGCGATGAATGTAGAGTCTAGGATCTAAAATGACTGTTAGAAAGGACAAGGGGAGTCTAGATGGGAATGAAGTAGGCACAAACATATGTGATGAAACAGAATACCTACAAATATAGTGTTTCTAAAATTAAAATTAAGGTATTGAAAATCATTCCAATATCAATTTTGATATTATTTCAGGTGTTTGATATGCATGCTGGTTACATCTTAAAATTTCTCCCAGAGAAAAGGGACTCAGGGTTCGTAGATAGTAGATTTGAGAATTGGCTGACCAAGTTGAATCACTTTATCTCTGCCTTTCCTCTTACTATAATGATATTCTTTTCCCATCATTTAAAAAATTCCCCACAAAACCTTCCTTTTGCTTCAAAGAATCTACCAGACTATTTGAAAATGAAATGAAGACCTTATAGCCATTTTTCAAGTGCATTATTAAGAAGCATGGTTAAAAAAATCTGGGCAGAATATAGTTAAGAGTCTCCAGGGTTATTAGTAGTTCTGAGTTCTGAAAAGATGTTAATCTAGGGAATAAAGATTTCATGACTTGAATTAGCCTAGTAAAAGTATACCATGTGCATGAGGGACCACATGTAAAACTTTACATTTTAAAAAATAGTTATAGTTGCTTTATCCTATCCTGTTCGAAGTAATAAAGTTATTATTAAAGACATTTTAATTGTTCAAGCAATCTATAAATTAAAGATAACAGATTTTTGGCAGAAGAATGGCAGCTGTTTCGGCAAACATCTGAGATGAGAAATAGTGAATTCTCATAATAATATTTTGCTATAAAACATCATACGGAATTCAGCTGTTGCCTGGCTGTTGTGTTGCAATGGCCACCATGGTAGAGCCAGTGTGAATTTGTCCAGTTGGTTTCAGAGCTAACTGGGCAGAAATTAAAGGCAGACAAATTATGGCACATTCCCCAAATATGTTTGCACACTTATCCCTGTCTAAGACTGAAAAGCAGCATGGAAACCTGTGCAGCATTGAAGGCTTCAGGCTAAGCAGACGCCATTTATATATCCCATGTGATATATAAATGGATTCTGTGGCAAACAGGCCAGGAAAGGTAATCTTGGAAATCTTTTTAGTTGTGTAGTTATGATTATGAATGTTTATCGTATGTATTATAGTTTTTCATATTACTGCCTGAATGCTTAGGAGTAAGTTAACAGGCTAAAGAGCAATCTAGATTATTAGACAGATTGTGGATAAGCCTTTTGTCTATGTAACAGTATTCAGTGTGCTAGTTTACTGCATCAACTTTCCTTTTCTTTTTGTCATTTCTTTTGTCCTCTTCCTGTTCCGCTGCTTTACGTACAGTTCCCTTCTGTCCTCCTCTTCTTCCCTTTCCTCTTTCCTGCTTTTGATCTGTGTACTCTAGCTACCCCCCTCTGGTTCCTTATCTCCTCCTTCCAATCTTCTTTCTTCCTTCCCTCTCTCCTTTCTGGCTCCCATCCACTTATTCTCTCCTTTCTTGTCTGCTTGTATGCTCTCCCCCCTTTTCAATTCCCATCAGCTTTTGCTCAAATTAAATAAAATAAATACCAAGCTGTCTGTATTGCCTTTCCATGTTCTCCCTATTGTCTACACCCACTAGCTGGTGAATACTGCATAACCATGAACAAAATAAGGGCATTTCTGCTTCCCAATGCCAGGTGATAGTGATGCAAGGCCAGCGTTTACTGCACTGGAAGGGATGCGTCTTTTTAGTGTCCTTTAGCCACAATCATTTGTTTAGCTGTACAATGCTTCACTTCAGCTTTAGTGTTGCCAGTATGATGATTTGGTTGCCTTTATAAAGTAGAGAATAATTCAAAGTAAAGCTGTCCAATGTGAGCTTGGACCGTGAGTCTAGTAAAATAAAATGTTTGGAAGAGCTGTTGCCTCTCTGAGAAAAGCCTTATACTTAGTCTCCAAATTTAAAAAAAGGAAAAAAGAAGCAAAATAAGGAAACAAATGAATTGAAAGGAAAAAATGATGGTAGAGCTTTGGCACATGGGCAAAGAACTGAAAGTTGGAAGGAGTGGGAAGGGGTGGCAGGAGTAGGGGACCAAACAGAATTGGGATGTGACTGTGCATCTGATGTACTCATTATGTAATGACAGTAAACATATTCATTCTAACAAGGCAAAGATACCCATCACCACTCCTATTCAATACAGTTCTGGAAAGATCAGCCAGAGAAATTGGAAAAGACAATAAAAAGATGAATAAAAGACTAGAAGCAGGGAAGTTAAAATAATCATTATTTGCAGATGACATGATATTGTATATATCAGAACTCTACCCAAAATGTAGATTTAATATCAAAATTCAGTAATGCAGTGGGATACAAAGTCAACACTCAAAAATCAATAGCATTTCTGTACAAAAGCAATATACACAGAGAGAAATTAGGGAAAGCACACTTCATGATAGCACTCAAAAAATGAAATAATTAGGAACAGTCTAACAAAGGACATAAAAGATCTACACATTAAACATTATAGTACTCTGAAAAGAGATTGTAGAGGATTTCATAAAATATAAATATCTTGGATAGGATGAAACATCATAGTGAAAATAGCCATACTCCCTAAACTGCCCTAGAGATTTAATACAATCCCAGTCAAAATTCTATCAACATTCTTCACAGATCTAGAGAAAACATTCTTAAGATTCATTGGAACCAAAAAAGACCTAGCATGGCAGAAGCAGTTCTGGACAGCAAAGACAAGTCAGGAGTCATCACAATTCTTGGCCTGAAAAAGAAGAATGACAATAATAAAAATATATATTTGTACATAAGATAGTTAAGATTGTGGCTGGGGAGATGGCTCAGTGGAATAAGCCCTTCCCTGGCAAACGCAAGGGCCTGAGTTTAATCCATAGTTCACCAAAAAAAAAAAAAAAAAAAAAAAAAAAAGGTAGTTAAGATTGCTATACAGCTAGTTTCTCTTAGTTCATTGAAAAGTAAGGTTTATGTTAATATCATTTGTACAAAATATCATGTCCAGATCTTGCAATCTGAATAACTTACGAAGACAACAATATGGAATATATAAATTATTATAACTCTCCTACTAACATGTTTTGAAATTCTGTTTATTGCTAATGTTTTCTCTTTAAAATAAAATATGTAATCATTATGTACTTCAAATATGTACTAATTAAAAATAAAGACAAAAATATAAATATGTTTTCTTTATAAGGAAGCCTAACCCTACTAATTTGAGTATACTAGAAATAGGGGTATTTTGACATAATTAACATTGAAATAATTTTAGATTTTTAAAATTAAGTTAAGTTATATGGTGGATTGCACAGTGTCTTTTCAAATGACTCTAATTTTGCAAGGAGCAAGACTATAGACCTGGAAAAAAAAAAAAAAAAAAGACTATAGACCTGAAAGTATTGTGCTTATATAATTTCAGATTTATTGCTTATAATATTACATTTTTTCCATTCATGTTTTATTTGTATTAAGAATGATAATTTTCAGGTGATCATGGCTATTCAGAATTTTCTCTCCATCCATTTTACTTCTAGGAAGATAAGTTTATATCATTTGTTACAATTTGTGCCCAGATATCCTCTAAAACCTCATGCAGTCATGGGGAAGATTCTAGGGTTTGATATTAATTCTTGATCCAATGCTGGGATTGTGGGTGTGAGAGCTACCCCTGCCCTGTGGCAGATAATCTGCATACACGTATAAGGAGGGGAGAGAGGCTTGCTAGCTGCTGCTCCCTCCCCTTTACTATTTGCTATTTTCCACCTCCATGAACGGCTGCCCTCTACCATGTGCCCCTCCGCCTTGGAGCCAGCTGAGTATGGACTGAAACCTCCACTAACTGTGAGCTAAGTAAATCTTCCCTTCCTTCATATTGGGGGTCAGATTATTGTGACCCAGCAATGAGGAAAAGGTGACCAAGATTGCTATATGTCTACATATATAATTATCTTGAGATCAGCAAATGGGAGATCATGATTACCAACTCTTATGCTCTTTTTCCAGGTGAAGACCCAGAGGCAAGAAGAATGAGAACAGTTAAAAACATAGCAGATCTGAGGCAGAATTTAGAGGAAACCATGTCTAGTCTTCGTGGGACTCAGATAAGCCACAGGTTTTTCTCAATTTTGTGTATCTTTGGGCAAATACAAAAAGAAAGATTATTACCAAGTCATTACCTTCTCATATACAGAAGACACTTCGGCTATCCTTGCCATTTATACATTCACATTTTACTCAACAATTAGTAACTGTCCTTAAACTAAGATCCACACCACCTCCCCAGGGCCTTGGCTCCTTCTCTTCATCCATAAAATTTCCCTTTCACACTGACTTAGCTATTGCCGACTACTCCCATCATTACTGGGGTTTTACATACCTGCCCTAGAGAATAAGGGCAGAAAATATTCAAGTATGATTGTAGTTAACCTCCAAAAAATATTTAAGAAGGTTAGGATTTATTGAGAAAATGAAACGACTGTTTTACCCAAAATGTAGTAATGTAAAAACACAAAAAATGGGAGTGGATAGCCCTCTGCACATATTTCCTTCCTTCCGTCCTTCCTTCCTTCCTCCCTTCCTCCCTCCCTGCCTCCCTCCTTCTTTCCTTCCTTTCTCTCTTTCCTTCTCTTTCGTTCTTTCTTTCTTTCCTTCCTTCCTTCCTTTCTTTCTCTTTCTCTCTCTGTCTCTCTCTCCACTTCCTTCCTTCTTTCCTTCCTTCTTTTCTTTCTTTCTTTCTTTCTTTCTTTCTTTCTTTCTTTCTTTCTTTC
>PVKA01013569.1:0-54641 GCA_004027165.1 Ctenomys sociabilis | reverse complement strand
GAAATCCCATTCAAGCCAGCTATCCCCCTACTCGGAATTTTCCCAAAGGATTTGGATACATTGTATCATAGAGATATATGTGTACCTATGTTCATAGCAGCACAATGTGTGATAGCAAAATCTTGGAAACAACCAAGATGTCCATCACATGAGGAATGGTTGAAAAAGATGTGGTATTTCTATATAATGGAGTATTACTAAGCTATTAAGAATGATAAGTTTGAAGCATTTATACTGAAGTGGATGCCACTTGAACATATACTCATAAGTGAAATAAACCAGACACACATGTGTAAATATCGTATAGTCTCCCTAGTATAACAAGCGCAAAGCAGAAATACAAAAGGAAATGTACAACAAGTAAAATCAATTGAGTCAGATAAAGCAAAGTGAATGTCATATGTTGCAGGATACTAATCAGCTTTTCTTCTGGATGGTTAACCACCTAAGATCACAAGACAGAGTTGGAGAAATAGAAGAGCCACAAGGCCAGCCAACATTTTGGCCCTAGCCTTTCAAGGTCAGCGAAGACTCAGGACATAGGAGAACCTGTACTGCAGTATCATGAGACTCAGGTGAGCTCCAAATTTTCTGAGCAAGGAGATTGATGAGCCATAGAGGAAAGAGATTGAAGTTCTATAGTGTGCCTGGGGAGAGTCACATGAAGAGAAAACTTTCTCTCAGGTTCTCACAGAGAGCAATCTGGTTTAGCTTTGGCCGTGACTCATCCACATGGATGACACAGACAAAGGAACTACAGAATAATGTACAGGACTACAAGATAAACCCTGAGAAGACTTCAATGACCACATAGGAAATATAAAGTTCTTATGTTGGTATATAAGTTTTGATCTACCTAGGTCTTAACCATCCAGCAGAAAAGTATAAAAGTATAAAAATGAAGTATACATCGTGAGCCCATTATATTAAGCTGAGCTGTGAATGGATATGGTCGACAATTTCTTTGAATAACTCCCTATGGTTGCAGAATGCTGGACTGTGTTGGATTGTGGTGTCGAGTTCAAGCACCTAAGGTAGTTGAATGTCAATGGAGTGCCCACTTTTGACAGGTGTAGACAAAGGAAGTGTTGTAGAAAGAAAAAATCATGATGTGTGCGTATAGACAGTACAGTTGGGATAGATAATGCTGGGCTTCTACATAATTCTATGGTAGGGAAGATCTGCACTAATGGTAGTTGGACAGGATATTATGTCAGCTTTTAGTGCTATGGTCATCCACTAGGTAAATAATTATTGCATTTTTGATATAATTCAGCTATAAAAAAACCTGTAAATATAATATCATGTATGCACCTTGTACAATACCAAAACGTTATGAAAACAGTTTGTAATGTATTAATTCATGGACTCTGTATGGTTAAGGTGTTTTGAAACTGTCTGATTGACATTTGTATTTTAATAAAATAAAAATAAATGAAAAAAATAAAATAAACATATACATCAAAAAAAAAAGAAAGAAAAATTCATGATGTGTGTGTATAGACAGTACAGTTGGGATAGATATTGCTGTGCTTCTACATAATTCTATGATAGGCAAGATCTGCACTAATGGTGGTTGGGCAGGTATTATGTCGGCTTTTAATGCTATGGTCATCCACTAGGTAAATAATTATTGAATTTTTGATATAATTCAGCTATAAAAAACCTGTAATTATAATATCATGTATGCACCTTGTACAATACCAAAACGTTATGAAAACAGTTTGCAATGTATTAATTTATCGACTCTGTATGGTTAAGGTGTTTTGAAACTGTGTGATTGACATTTGAATTTTAATAAAATAAAAAGAAATGGAAAAAAAACATTACATATTGTTGTCTTCATAATAGTCATTCATTGCACAAGATACAGACATGATATCTAAAAACCATTAGTTCAAAACTTTCTTCTCATTGAACTAAAAGAAAGTAGCTATATATCTATGCTATTTTGTATATTGGCATATATTTTTTTCACTACAAAATGGTCCTTCATTTATATTGCCCTTTTTTTGTCAGAGATGTGTATTCCATTGCCATTCATATATTGTAGGTGCATTAATTCAGCAAAGTAATCCAATATAGTCCAGTAGTCTATAGTAGTAGTGGGTTATCTGAATAACTGGCAATGTCAGAAGTGGTTGACTTGAGCCTTTTACAGCTCAGCATATTAATATGGCTTTACTGTTAATACCTCATTTGTATACTTTTCTGCTGGGTGATTAAAACCAAGATAAAGCAAGAGCTATATAACAATATATGTAACTTTTGTATCTGTCAAGGTCAGTCAAATCCTTTCAAGACTTATCCTGAAACACAGCAGAGCAGTTTATAGATCTTTTGTCAATGTCAGCCATGTGGATGAGTCATGGCGATTGCTTAACTAATTTCCCCTCTGTGAAAGCCTGAGGGTTTTTTTTCTCTCCATGTAACTCTCCTTAGGCATTGATCACTTTCCTCTGTGGCCCCAGAATCTCTTTGAACAAAAAATTTGGGAGACCACTGAGTTATAGGATGTTACTGTACAGGATCTCTAATGTCCTGAATCTTCACTGACCTTTAAAAGCTAGGGCCAAAATGTTGGCTATCCTTGTAGTCCTTAATTTTCTCTAAGTTTTGGTGTGTAAACATAAGTTCTTAACCCTCCAAAAGAGAAGCTTAATGATATTCTTACCCTAGAGCAAAGGCTGTGGAGCTTAACACAAATATCACTCTGAATATCAAAGCCTTAGGTATAACATGGAATAGATATTTTCTATCAGTCATTGACAGGCTAAACTTGAAATCTATACACAAGTGAAAAAAACAGAAAAAAACAATTACAAATTTTTACACAGAAATTTACAAATTTAACCATATACAATATTGTAGAGTGACAGGAAGTTTTTTTGTCTCTTTTTTCAATTATTACTTTAATTTTCTTTTTTTTTTTTGAACACATTTACCTAAGAGAGGATAGCAGTAATTGATATGACACTAGAAGTAGTACACTTATAGTAGACCAGAATGACAGGGTTTTCAAGCACAACCTTAGTATTACACACTGCCATCTTCAGTGCAGTTGCTTAGTTCTCAGATATCAGCATATATAGTTAGTCAATGGGAGAATCCTACCAATTAACTGCTAGTTTAAAAAAACCTGATGGAGATTCTCAGGGTCATTGCCTTAAACATCTTGTATATATAAATGTGTGTTTTTGTCCCTATCATGTTTGCTAGGTTTTCTCCTTGGCCTCTCTTCATTGTTTAATCCTTAAATTCTCACTTTCTTTTTAACTGTATTATACCTTTCTATTTGTATTTCTTCTTTTAAGTTCTTATACTAGGGAGATTATATGATATTTACACATGAGGGTCTGGTTTATTTCATTTATGAGTATATCTTCAGGTGGTCTCCACTTATATATGAAGGCTTTGAGTTTATCATTCTTTATAGCTGAGTAATACTCCATTGTACAAAAATGTACCACATTTTTTCATCCATTCTTCAGGTGACAGGCATTTTGGTTGGTATTAAGGTTTTTCTGTCACAAATTGTGCTTCTATAAACATATGTGCACATATATATCACTATTATATCACGTTTTCAGTTCCTCTGGGAAAATTCCCAGTAGGATAATCAGTCTCCACACTGATTTCCATAATGGTTTCTCAAGTCTACATTCCCACCAACAGTGCAGAAGGGTTCCTTTTGCCCTGCAGCCTCTCCAACATTTATTGGTTGATTTCTTTATGATAGCCATTATTTCTGGCATGAGATGGGATCTCAGTTCTATTTTATTTTGCATTTCATGGATGGCTAGTGATGTGGAGTATTTTTCATATATTTATTCGCTTCAAAAATTTCTTATTCTGAGAAATGTGTGTTCATCCCAAATGTCCATTTCTGGACTAGGTCTTTAAGTTTTGGGGTCCTAATATTTTAGCTTTTTATAAATTCTAAAAAGAAAACTTTTGTTTGAGTCTTATTAGTTAAGATTTTTTACCAATGTTGGTAATTTCTTTTGACGTGAAAAAATTCTCAATAAGAGGAGGCCCAAGTTGTGAATTCTTTCAAGTGTTATCCGTGCAGTTTCATTTTTGTTCATGAGCTCTTTGCTTGCCCCTAAGTCTTCAAGAGGTCCTCCTATAGTCTCTTCGAGGATATTTCATAGTCCTCTTTTAACGTTTAGATCTTCAATGCATTTTGACTTTAGTTTAGTGCATGGTTGTAGACCAGGGTCCCATTGCAGTTTTTAGCATGTAGAGAACCAGCTTCTCTAGCACCATTTGTTAAAGAGACTATCGTTCTTCCAGTAAATGTGTTTGCCATTTTTGTTGAACACAAGGTGGCTGACTGTGCTCGTAGTTGCTTCTGTATAGTCTAATCAAGTCCATTAACCATCAGGTCTGTTATTTTTGCCAGTACCATGTTGATTTTATCACAGAAGCTTTGTACTATAATTTCAAGTCAGTAACTGTAAAGCTTCCTGCCTTATCTTTGTTGACCATGATTGCCTTTGCTATTCTAGATATTTTATGGTTCCAAATAAATTTTAGGAATGATTTCTTTAGGTCTTGGAGGTATGTTGGTGGATATTAATAGAGATTGTGTTAAATCTGTACAACAATTTTGGGAATATGGCCATCTTAACAACGTTGTTTCTTCCTATCCAGGAGCAGGGACTATCTTTCCATTTTCTGAAATCCTGGCCTTTTGGCTCTTCTATTTCTCCAACTCTGACTTGTGATCTTAGGTTGTTAACCATCCAGAAGAAAAGCTGATTAGTATCCTGAAGCATATGCCATTCACTTTGCCTTATCTGACTCAATTGATTTTACTTGTTGTACGTTATATTTTACTTTGTATTTCTGCTTTTCGCTTCTTATACTAGGGAGACTATACGATATTTACACATGTGGGTCTGGTTTATTTCACTTATGAGTATATGTTCAAGTGGCATCCACTTCAGTATAAATGCTTCAAACTTATCATTCTTAATAGCTGAGTAATACTCCATTATATAGAAATACCACATCTTTTTCAACCATTCCTCATGTGATGGACATCTACAATCACTTTTTTTCAGAGTACTGTAATTTTCATTGAATAGATCTTTTACTTCTTTAGTTAGATGATTTCCTAAGTATTTCATTTTTCATATTGCTATTGTAAGAGGTATTGTTTCTCCAATTTCCTTTCACTGTGATTGTTATCTGTGTAGAGAAATGCTATTGACTTTTGGGCATTCATTTTATATTCTGCTATGCTACTGAATTTATGTATGAATTCTGGTAGCTTCTTAGTGGACTTTTTTGTGTCTTCCAAGTAAAGTATAATGTCATCTGTAAATAATAATATTTTATTTCTTTAACTGCTCTTATTCATTTTATTTCCCTCTCTTGTCTAATGGCTCTAGCTAATGATTCCAGAACTATACTGAATAGGAGTGGTGATAGAGGATATACTTGTCCTGTATCATATGTCAGAGTAAAATATTTCAGTTTTTCCTCACTTAGAATTATCTTAGCCATTGGCTTTTATCTCATTGAGGTAGAGGCCATCTATTCCAATTTTCTGTAGGACTTTGAACATGAGTGCATGTCAAACTTGTCAAAAACCTTTTCTTCATCAATTTAGATGATCATGTGTTTTTTTGGATTTGGCTCTATTGATATAGTGTATTACATTTATGGATTTATGTATGTTGATCCATCCTTGAAACCTTGGGATGAATCCTATCTGGTCATGGTGTATAATATTCTTGATGATTTGTTGTATTCTATTTGCTAGGATTTTATTGAGGACCTTTGCATTTATTTTCATGAGGCAGACTGGCTTGTAGTTCTCTCTTTTAGTTGGATCTTTCTCTAGTTTTGGTATCAATATAATACTTGCCTCCAGGAATGATTTTGGGCCAATTGTTTACATTTCAATTTCAGTGAAGGGTTTTAGGGGTATTGGGGTCATATATTCTGTAAATTTCTTGTAGAATTCAGCTGTGAATTCATCAGGACCTGGACTTTCTTTGTCAGTAGGTCTTTTGGATTAGATTTTGTTTTCCATTGGCTGTTATTGAGTTTTTAAGAGTTCTTACATATTCTTGATTCAGTTTTGGTAATTTTTACTTTTCTGGGAATCTGTCCATTTCTTCTGTGTCTTCTGTTCTATGAGAGTAAAGATTCCCAAAGTAGCTATTGATGATCTTCTGAATTTCCACTAAGTCTGGGGAAATTTCACCCTTTTTATTCTTTATTGCTTATATTTGACTTTTTTCTTTCCTCCTTTTGGTGAGGTTAGCTAGGGGCTTATCAATTTTATTTAAGCTTTCAAAGAACCAGTTCTTTGATTTGTTAATTCTTAGAACTGTTTTCTTCATCTCAACTGAACTAATTTTTTTGCTCTAATCTTTATGATTTCTTTCTGTCCTTGAGATTTGGGTTTGGTTGCTCTTCCTTTTTTAGACCTTTGAGATGGAGCATTAGGGTATTTATTTGTTCCTGTTCTGTTTTCCTAATGTGTGAGTTCACAGCTATAAATTTCTAAGAACTGCTTTCATTGCATCCCATACATTCCAATAAGTTGTGCTTGAATTTTCTTTGATTTCTAGATATTGTTCAATTTCTTGTTTAATTTCATCTATGACCCATTGGTTGCTGAGGAGGGTGTTATTTAGTTTCCATGTATTAATGTTTTTTTCTGGTTTCTCTTGTCATTTATTTTCAGTTTCATTGCACTGTGGTCAGACAACATGCATTGGATAATTTCTGTTTTCTTATATATACTTAAGCATGACCTATGGACTAGTATGTTGTCTATTTTAGAAAAAGTCCCACGTGCAGCTGAAAAAATGTGTATTTAGATATGGTTGAGTAGAACACTCTGTACATGTCCACTAATTCCATTTGTTCGAAGTTCTGGTTCAGTTCTCCTTCTTTTCTAATTTTTCATCAGCTTGCCCTGTCTTTTTGGAATAAAGGAGTATTAAGGTCTCATGTTGATTGTGGTACTGGATATTAGATTTTTCATGTTCATTAAGAATTGTCTTATATAATTGTATGTTCCCGTGTTTGGTGCATACATATTTATGAGTGTTACTTCTTCCTCTTGGATATTTCCCCTAATGAGTATTTTTTATTTTGTTTGATCCAAACTTCTCAGTTTGATGTTGAGAGTGTCTGAGAATAGGATTGCTACCCCTGTTTGTTTTTTGAGGTGTTGGGCCATGTAGTATTATTTTGCACCCTTTCAGTTACAGCCTATGAGTTTCTGTGTGAGTTTCTTTTCTCTAGCAGCTTTTAGTATATTGTTCTTGTGCTGGATTTCTGGGATCTTGACTATCACATACATGGGTGTGTTTTTAATTGGGTTGATGCTCTTTGGAGTTCTATATGCTTTGGTTGCCTGAATATAAGGTTTTGCCCTCTTTTGGAAGCTTTCTGCTATTACATCTGCCCATATTCTTTTTATATCACTTGTATTGACCCCATTTTCTTATTGATGCCTATTAGTCTCACGTTGTTCATCTTTCCATTGTCTTGCAGGTGATGAATTATTTTTTCCTGCATCCTAGTTGTTTTTAAGAGATATTTTCTTACCTTTTCCCTAGCTGTGACAGTGTCTTCAGGATCAGAAACTCTATCTTCACTTTCATTCAAACAGTTTTTCAAGCTTATGATAAGATTTCAAGTTTCTCTATATCCCTTTGACTGCTTCATGTGAGCTATTTCTTTCCTATATTTCTCTTTCAAGGCTTACATCATTTTTCTATACTCCTCTAATTTTTTTTTTTGGCAGAACTTGGGATTGAACGCAGGTCCTTGTATTTGACACGGAAGTGCATATTCCACTGAGCCATCTCTCTGGCCCTCTAATTTTTTTATCAGTGTCTTGTTTAGAAGAAGTTATTCTTTCATTGAATTCATCTTTTTTTTTTTACTTCAGAGATTATTTCTGATCCAGTTTCCTCTCTTTGTTTCTACAGTTGATTCTTTACTTCAGATCCTAGTAATTCAGTGTTTTGTTTTGTTTTGTTTTTTTTATTTCAGAGATTACTTGTGATCTAGGTTCCTCTATACCTTCCTGTAGTTGCTTCTTTACTTTAGACTCTATTAATTCAGACATTTTAGCTGTGTGATTCCCAATTTCTTCTTTGCTCATGTCTCCTGCATTTGTTCTAGGTGGGCTTGTGACCTGAACTTGCATTTTGCTCCTTCTCTTTGCTATTTTGTATAGCACTGTTTCTGACCTTTTGTGCAGAGCTTTGGTGCTGTGTGATTCTAAATTTCTTCTTTGCTTGTGTCTCCTGCATTTGTTCTGGGTGGGCTTGGAACCTGAACTTGCATTTTGCTCCTTCTCCTTGTCATTTTGTGTAGCACTGCCTCTGATCTTTGGTGCACAGCTTTGGCGCCATTACAACCTTAGCACCCAATGAAATTCTTACCCATGATTTTATGGTTAATCCAGTTTTAGTTTTGTATTTACAGAACTACATTTGGGGACACTAATAATGGGTAGTGATATTTAGCAGTTGACAATCTTTTGTAACTAATGGGTTTGTATTTTAGACTTTAAGCACAAGTATGTCTGTGCACCTAAGCAGATATTAAATTGGGGATTTGTATTTAAGTTAGCTCTCCTAAATTTTGTCTAATCCCCTTCCCTTGATGTACCTTGGGTCTTCCAGTCAGACTTGTACACTCAGTTATCTGTTGTCCCATTTGTAGAAGAAGAGTAAGAAAGAGGACACTGTCATAGATCTGGGTCTAGCAAAATGTCTCAGCTTACTGAGTCTGGATCTACCAATTTTGAACTTGTCCAGATATGCCTCACTTTGGTTTTGCTGCTGTGCTCAGCCTCTCTCTGCTGCAGCTCGTAGAGGTGAACCCGCTGGGCCATTCTGATAAGGCGTTCAGCTCCTGGATTAGCTGGGTGGGTCTGGCTCCTAGCCTCTCTGCAGGGACCCTTCTGCAAGGTTCCACAGGATGCCTGGCGCTGGGCCTGGAGTCTGGCTGGAGAGGGAGGGGTCTTGGGTGCAAGTGGTAGGCAGAAGTTCTCTCCCTCACGCCAAGCCTGGGGTGTGGTTGGGGAATGGTCTTGGGGCCAACGAGCAGCAGCAGGTGGGTGGGCGTCCACACACACAGGGTCTGGGCTTTGGCTAGAGAGAGATTTGGGGCTATAGAACTGTAACAAATATAGCTCATACAGAAAGTTTTCAGAGGAAAGGAAATTTTCCTTGTGCATTAACAGATGGGACATATTAAACAAGGCCACATGTTAACACAGATAAAGGAAAACTGAATAATCTAGAAAACCATAGATGGTCTTGTGGAGCAAGACCAAAAATTGAAACTAAGATGAATAAATTTGAATGGAGGAAATTACTAGAGCCCAGAAGTAAATGTTAAAATTAAAATTACGCTGTAGCAAATAAACTGAAGTCAAGCCAGAAAAAATCTGTTATATATATATATATATATATATATATATATATATATATATATATATATATATATATAACTAAAGGCATAAAACCCTTCTACGATATAAAGTGAAAACACATATACTCATTTGGTCAAGTAAAACAATGTGACTATTCACTTTTATGACTTTCAGGAAATTATAATTATTGTATGGATGTGTTTTATCGCATCTGAATATGCTGTGTGATCTGGAGCTAAAAATACAGTTTGGTGCCAGCTTCAAAATGAAATGAAGTGCATACTAAATTGAAAACTGTGGTTATGAAAAACACATGAGGCATAACTGTAGAAACTATGATAAAGCAATATAGAGACTTTATATTTCAAAGAAAAATATGCAGCTGTCTTTAAATGAATAGTTTTTTCTTTTCTCTACAGTGCTGGAGATAGAACCTACTGTCTCTTATATTGTAGGCAAATACTCTATACTCAGCTACTCTCCCACTTCCTTGAAATGTGCAATCTTAGTTACTTTCTCTCATGCCTGAAACAAAACATCTTACACCCAAAGTTAAAGAAGGAAGTTTATTTTGAACCACAGAGTGTAGAGGTCTCAGTTTTCCATTGGCTGGCTCCAGGGCAGGGTGGCTTGGAAGAAACAGTGCATGGAAGGCAGAAGGCCACAAATGACCCAGCAATCCTCTCTCTGTTCCTTGCATTTGGTCCGAGCATTCATATGGAGGTATGGCCTTCTTATCATCCACTTCTAGAACTGTGCCAAACCAAACAGTGAAGTAACTTAACAATCACACACTAAATCTCACACTACATCCAGCCACCTCAGAAAAGCCCCATCTAAGAGTGCATGAGGCTTTAGGCATGCATAGACATAAGCCACAACATAGACTTTTGTTGACTCTTTGAATGTTAATTTAGATGGCTATTTACATTGTTACCCTTTACTTATCTCAAGGGTAAGGATGTGGACAATGTATGACATAAAAGTTTACTCCAGAGAAAAGTCTCAGAAATTAATGAACAATCTCTGCTTAGTTGTAGAAGCTTGTAAGACTGGGAAAAAATAAAATCTTAATTATTAATTGTGAATTTTTGTGGCCGGGAAATTTCATCTCTGAAAAGTCAAATCTCTTCTCAGCTCTAAGCAGTTAATTAATTATTCAAGGATCTTCAGTTGAGCACAACTCTTAAAGCAGATAATGAATTGCAAAGGAAAGTGAGCTGTACATTGGTTAAAAACAGGTAATTAATTATCCATGAAAGCTAGATACTTCTATAAAGAGAGCAAAGAAAAACTGATAAGAGCTAGAATTCTTCAAAAAAGTAAGGGAACATTTAGAGAAGTCGTTGCTCAAGTGAATCTGAAAGAGTCCCCAATGCGAATGTAACTTTGAAGAATCTGTCCAAAAAGAAGGCAAATTTAGACAAACAAATATAAAATAAATAAATGCTCAGAATACACTCAGAGATATATAAGAAACTAGTGTCAGGCACTTCCCTCAAAAAAGGCACTACATGACTGGGGATCGCAGAATGGCCTGTTGCATCTGCTTATTTTTATTTTATTTTATTGAAGTACAAATATCAATGAGACAGTTTCAAGACATAGTACCATGACAGATTTGATAAATTAATACATTACAAACTGTTTTCATAATGTTTTGGTATCGTAAAAGGTGCATACATAATATTATACTTATAGACATTATTATAGCAGATGTATCTTATCAGTAAATTAAGAGAGTGTAGCTGTTTACTTATCTGAATTATATCACAGATTCAACAATTAATACTTTTTACCTTGTTATTTTCCTAGTGGTTGTCCATAGTACTAGAAGCCGACATAATATCCTGCCCAACCACTACTAGTGCAAATCTTGCTTCTCATAGAATTATGCAGAGCGATGGCATTTTTATCCTAACTGTACTGTTTATACACACAAATCATGATTCTTCCTTTGTATACCCCTTTTGTTGTCTACACCTGTCAAAGATGGGCACTCCATTGTCATTAAACCAATTTAGGTGCCTGAACTCTGTGACACAATCCAACACAGTCCAGCATTCCACAATAATAGTGAGTTACCTGAATAAGTTGTTAACTGTAGCCATTTAAAGCGCAACTTATTATTATGGTCCCATGTTATATACCTTATTTTTATACTTTTCTGCTGGATGGTTAAGACAGAGATAGAGCAAGACCTATAAAGCAAAACATGTAGTTTTTGGTTCTGATGACGTCAGTGAACTTCCCTCAGGGTTTATCTTGCAATCCTGTACCTTACTCTGTAGATCCTTTGTCTGTGTCATCCATGTGGATGAGTCACAGCTAATGCTTGACCAGTTTTCTCTCTGTGAGAGCCTGAGAGAAAGTTTTCTCTCCATGTGACTCTGCCCAGGTACACTATGGATCATTGATCTCCTTGCTCTGTGGCTCCATAATCTCCTTGTTCAGAAAATTTGGGGCACAACTGAGGTTCATGATGTTACAGTACAGGTTCTCCTATGCCCTGAGTCTTCGCTGACCTTGAAAGGCTAGGGCCAAAATGTTGGCTGGCCCTGAGGCTCTTCTATTTCTCCAATTTTGACCTATGAACTTAGGTTGTAAACCATCCAGAAGAAAAGCTGATTAGTACCCTGCAGCATATGCCATTCACTTTGCCCTAACTGTCTGCTTAATTCTTTTTTGTTGTTGTTGTACATTTCCATTTGTATTTCTTCTTTTCTCTTCTTATACTAGGGAGACTACATGATATTCACACATGTGTGTCTGGTCTATTTCACTTATGAGTATATGTTCAAGTGGCATCCACTTCAATATAATTTGTGTCAAGTTTATCATTCTTTATAGCTGAGTAATACTCCATTATATAGAAATACCACATCTTTTTCAACCATTCCTCATGTGGTGGACATCTTGGTTGTTTCCAAGATTTTGCTATCACAGATTGTGCTGCTATAAACTTAGGTACACATGTATCACTATGATATAATGTTTTCAGTTCCTCAGGGAAAATTCCCAGTAGGGGGATAGCCGGCTTGAATGGGATTTCCAGTTCTATTCTATTGGGAAGTCTCCACACTGATCTCCACAATGGTTGTACTAGTCTACATTCCCACCATCAGTGGAGAAGTGTTCCCTTTTCCCCACAACCTCTCCAACATTTGTTGTTGGTTGATTTCCTTATGATAGCCATTCTTTCTGGAGTGAGATGGTATCTCAGTGTTGTTTTTATTTGCATTTCATGGATGGCTAGAGATGTGGAGCATTTTTTCATATATTTATTTGCTTCTCTAATTTCATCCTCTGGTAAGTGTGTATTCATCTCAGATGCCCATTTCTGAATTGGGTCTTTAAATTTGAGGGCCCTGTTATATCTTAGTACTTTATATGTTCTAGACAGCAGACCTTTGTCTGATTGCTTAGTAGTTAGGATTTTTTCAAAATTTGTGGGTTGTCTTTTCACTTTGTTGACAATTTCTTTTGACATGCAGAAATTCCTCAGGAAGTATTGATCCCAGTTGTTGATTCTTTCAATTGTTTCCTGTGAAAATATATGTTTGTTCATGAACTCTTTACCTACCCCTATATCTTCAAAAGTTCCTCCTACTTTCTCTTCCAGGACATTGAGTATTTCTGTTTTAATGTGTAGATCTTTAATCCATTTTGATTTTGGCTTAGTGCATGGTGATAGAGCTGGGTCAAGTTTTAGTTTTAGGCATGTAGAAAGCCATGTTTTCCAGCACCATTTGTTAAAGAGGCTATCTTTCTCCCAGTGAGCTTGTGTAGCCCCTTTGTCGAACATAAGATGGCTGAGTGTTTTCGTAGATGCCTCTGCATCTTCTAATCTATTCCACTGATCCTCAGGTCTATTTTGTTGCCAATACCATGTTGATTTTATCACAGTGGCTTTGTAGTATAATTTCAAGTCAGGAATTGTGATGCCTCCTGCCTTGTCTTTATTGGCCAAGATTGCCTTTGCTATTCTAGGTCGTTTGTGGTTCCAAATAAATTTTAGGAATGATTTTTCTATGTCTGGGAGGTATGTTGGTGGCAGTTTGATAGGGACTGCATTAAATCTGTACAGCAATTTTGGGAGTATGGCCATCTTCACGATGTTGGTTCCTCCTATCCAGGAGCATGGAATATCTTTTCATTTTCTGAAATCCTCCATAATCTCTTTCCTTAGGGTGTTTTAATTTTCTGTGAAAAGTTGTTTGACTTCCTTGTTAAGTGAATCTCAAGGTATTTCATTTTCCATGGTGCTATTGTAAAAGGTACTGTTTCTATTGTTTCCCTTTCAGTGTGTTTGTTTTCTGTGTGGAGGAATGCTATTGCCTTTTGAGTATTGACTTTGTATCCTGCTATGCTACTGAATTTCCATATCAGTTCTAGTAGTTTCTTGGTGGAATTTTCGGGGTCTTCCAAGTAAAGTATCACGTCATCTGCAAATAGTGATAAATTAACTTCTTCTTTACCTATTCTTCTTCCCTTTATTTCTCCCTGTTTTCTAATGGCTGTTGCTAATGATTCCAAGACTATATTGAATAGGAGGGGTGATAGAGGACATCCTTGTCTTGTACCTGATCTAAGAGTAAAACATTGTGTTTTTTCCCCATTTAGGATTATATTAGTTTTTGAGTTGTCATAGATGGCTTTTATCAAGTTAAGTTAGAGTTCATCTATTCCAATTTTCTGTAGGACTTTGAACATGAATGAGTGTTGGACTTTGTCAAAAGCTTTCTCTGCCTCAATTGAGATGATTATGTGGTTTTTAGATTTCAGTCTATTAATATACTGTATTATATTTATAGATTTTTGAATATTGAACCAACCTATGAATTCATCCTAGGTAGGATGAATCCTACCTGGTCATGGTGTATGATCTTCTTGATTATTTGCTGTGTTCTGTTTGCTAGGATTTTACCGAGTATTTTTGCATCTATGTTCATGAGGGAAAGTGGCCTGTAGTTGTCCTTTTTGGTTGTGTCTTTCCCTGGTTTTGGAATCAGTATAATACTTACTTCCAGAAATGATTTTGGGAGGACTGTTTCCTTTTCAATTTTACTGAAGTGTTTGTGGAGTGCAGGGATTATATCTTCTATAAATTTCTTGTAGAATTCAGCTGTGAATCCATCAGGGCCTGGACTTTTCTTGGTCAGTAGGCTTTTTATTATGTTTTGTATCATTGCGTTTGTTTAAAATATTTCCCTAGAACTAAGTTTTATATTTTAATATAAAAATATTAATCTTTAATTAATTAATTAATTAATTGTACAAGGTCTTGCTATGCAGCTTTGACTCATGGCTCATAGCTGATCCTCCTGTTTTAGCCTCCCCAGTGCTAGGATCACAGGTATGTGCCACCACATCCAGTTTTTGTGTCCAGCACAGTGGTCTGAGATGGTACCTGGGGTTGAACCTGGGTTCTTGGGCTTGCTAGGCAGGTACTTAGACAGCCAAGCTATCTCCCTGAAGTTTTCTGTAGGTTCCACCCATAAGGATTCAATGATCATTGTGTCTATTAAGTCTGAGAGCAGTTTTAGTCAGAAGAGCACAGACTTCATTATATATTGCTGCATAAAGTGTTACCACCAAATGTAAACATTTGGGCCTGAAACAATAAATACTTTAGCAATCACACACTAAATAGAAATGCCACTCTCATACTCACCAGACCAGGGATTGAACCCCACCCCTGTGCTCTGGCTAGGGAGGTACTGCTTTTTAAAAATTAGATTTTCTTTTTCAAGACTCGAGAAAGTCTGCCTTCACTGCTTGCTGTATGTGGATGATTTGCAGGAGCCAATTTTAGACATCCCAAAAAATTACTATTATCTGCCAAAGTGTAACTAGGGATGTTATTTAGCATCACACAGTAAAACAATAAATGTCAAAGTGTAACTAGGGATGTTAATAGTGTAATAGTCAAGATGTTGGCTTAAGGTAAGGAGTTTGAAGGATTAACTGCTGTACAAGATTTTTCTAAGGTTCATTCCTGTAGCTATTAGCTGTAAGCCTTGGTCACACATTCACACTGAGTCCAACATGAAGAGGACAATACAGTACGACAATAAATAGATGCGAATACCAGGAGGTAGGAACACTGGAGGCCAACTTGGGAAATGCCTCCTACAGATCCCTTAAAAATTTAGTGGTGTAGACTCATCCTCTTCCCTATTTGAACTGTTAGTTCCTTGAGGGCAGAAGTTAAGTCATATGCTACTTTTATTTTTTATTTTTTTCTTTCAAGTGAGCAGAATTTCTGGGGATCTTCCACTATATCTTGGCTTTTTTCCATACCTTTATAACCTTGAATTAGGGTGTCCATATTTGTAACCTAGAAATTTCAAAAGTAAAAAAAAAAAAAAAAAAACTTCATCTGAGGCTGTAAGCAATTGCAGTTCAATAGACACAAACACACATATACTAGAAAGACAGAAAAATTCAAATCTGCATTGAAAAGCAAAAAGAGCTACGTGACCAGTTGAAGATTAAGCAAAGTATGTATAAACACAGTGAAAATGCCTATAAACCCAGAGTCTGATAACCTCTTGATATGCATCTTGAGGCTTTGCACGTGATGTGGCTGCCCATTTACGTCAATCCAGGTCCAGACGCTTGATGTCAATTGGTGGTGGTGACCAAAGTTCACGTTGTAGGAGACAGCGGAATCCAGCACAAGGCCCATTTCCCAGTGGCTTCCCTGCTGCGAATTGAAAAGGCTCTTTCAATGCTCCTTTCACCATACTTTTGCAAGAGAGAAAAGTAATCTTTGATTTTATGTGTTTTAGTTCAACACCGGACACAGCAGGGGATTGACAGTGTAATGCAGGTTTTGTTTTTTTTTTAAAGAAGACATTTCAAGGAACACTGTGTGGACAGCCAGACAATATAAGCCTATTTTAAAAAAAAAAATTGAAATCAAGCTTTTTAAAAATGTATTTTAGCACAGTGTCTAACGATGTAGAGTGGACTCACAGTGATTCTCTTGTTTTCAGCCTCCAAGTGCTGAGATTACAGGCACACATCACCAGGCCCAGCCTCCATCGTCCTCTCAGTATGCCCTGTGGGGGAGGCTGGCACAGCAGACCAGGGATTGAACCCTGCCACTGTGCTCTGGCTAAGGAGAAACTGTTTTTAAAATTTATATTTTTCTTTTACATGTCTTGAGAAAGTTTGCCTTCACTGCTTGCTGTATGAGGATTTGCAGAAGCCAATTTTAGCATCCCCCAAAATGATTATCATCTGGTAAAGATCCATACACAAGGCTCCATACACAGGGCTCCTGGAGAAAATGCTACCCTACAAGCTGAACCCTTGTCATATAAGAACAGTACAATCAGGCCTTTTTTTCACAATAAAATCCTTAATACTGCTAATACACTATATGAAACTATTTTAAAAGGCATAAAAGTGAATTTCACATAGAATAATGTTTAAATATACAACTGTCAAAACCTTTGTGAGAGGCAAGGGATATAGCTCAATAGCATAAGCACCTGCCTGGCAAGCACAAGGTCCAATGATCCCTGGTACTGCAAGAAACAGACAAACAAATAAGAAAACATTGCTAAGATTATTTTCAGCTAATGAAGCATCTTAGAGGTTTCAGTGTTCAGCACAATTTGTCAAGATTTTCAGTGTCAAGCTAAATCTTGGAAGCAAGCCAAATGCCCATCAACTGCGGAATAGATAAAATAGATGTGGTATTTTTACACATTACTCAGTGGAGTATTACTCAGCTATAAAAAGGATGAATTTGAGGCTTTTATAGGTAAATGGATGCAACTAGAGGCCATACTCATAAGTGAAATAAATCGAGCCTACATGTGTAAACAACACATTGTCTTCCTAGTGTGAGAACTCGAAACAGTAAATAAAGTCTGAAAGATACAACAGATACTGTGAAAGGGAAACCAACTGTTCAAAGGAAAGAAACCACTTGGACGAGGGAAAGAAAGAAGAAAGGAAGGAAGGAAGGAAGGAAGGAAGGAAGGAAGGAAGGAAGGAAGGAAGGAAGGAAGGAAGGAAGGAAGGAAAGATTATAGAAAATATGTACATACATAGGACAGCATGGATTGTACTGCTGATTCTGCTGGCCTATTGAAAGGAGCAGTTAATGTTTAATGTTTTTTCTTTTCTAGCTCTTCTTTTTAATTTTTTACCAATTTTGCATGCCTATATCTGGTAATTTAAACTAATTTGCAAACAACAACATGCAATATTACACCCATTGTTGAATTCCTACTATTTTGTTTAGTGAAATTCTGTAGTTCCTAATGAATTTTTTTTACTACTTTTATAATATTAAGAAAATACTGTGATTATGCCTAAAAATGGAGAAAGATATTTAAACAACAGTGGTTGCTTTGTGTACTGAATCTATAGGAAACAAAGAAGGATTGATCACACCCCACCCCTTAAATCACCCAGTTCTAATAGGACCCAATTTAGAACCAGGAGAACACTGATGAAATTAACACAACATCCAGATTTTCAGACCTAAGGATCTATTATCAGAAGAACAAACCTATTTATCATTAAAATGGCTTCATAGTTTAAAAGCACTTTATCTCTTTCAGAGTACTTAAAAATTGTCATTTTACCCACTCATAAATGTGGAACATTGACACTTGGAACTAATTGTTCCATCTTTTATACTTCCTATGACCCAGAAGCCTTTCCAACTACTTCATTTTCCTACAGGTCATTGGATTATTTAGTTTTGTGACTCTATAAGTCCTTTATCCTTCTTATCTGCTTGAACTCTCCACTTTTCCATATTAATCTTTCCCTCAATAAATTTTAAATCTCATAACAGTTTCTTTTTCTTTCCTCTGGTCATCTTGAAGTGAACTGATGTTAATTTATTGCATTTTTGATAAGAAAGGAAATATTCTTAAAGGTAAATTAATCTATTTGCTGTGGTTACAAATACCAAGGTCCAAAGTGTTACTTGTAGTATGTTTCTCCTGTTAATGAAACAATGATACAATTTGAATTTATTTTGACTCAATAAATTTTTACCCATTCTCTCAGAGATGTCAGACTATGTTAGAAGATTATGGTAAAAATTGACTTCAATAACTTTGTCAAAAAATAATCTGTACAGTAAATGTGTCCCCTAATTTAATTCTTACAATAACATGTCATTTTTATGCTAAAGATACTGGAGCATAGAAAAACCATCTCTTCCCTAGATTCATGTAGCTAAGAGGTATATTTGGAATCTGAGTCTTCTGTACACACTCCTTTTTCCTGTGTCCCACACAGAGGGGAAAAGCATAAGACAACGTTTTCTTCCTGCCAAAAGAATTCAGTAAATTTAAAGTGGATTGTTTGGGCATCTCCCTTCTATCTAATCTAGGGAAGGATAGGGGTTATGTAAAACACACAATGGATGTTTGCTTTGCTTAGGTGATGGAGATGGGGAGGGAAGGAACTCTTTTCAGACACAACATACTTTCTCACTAATGAAGGCATTGACTAGGGGGACCAGGTCTCAGCAGTACTCTGAATTGTACCATGAATACAATATTGGTTGTCCTTGAATGTGCAGAAGTTTTACAAAGTGAGCATGAACGATATAAGAATGAGAGAATTATTGAGACTCTATATGTAGAATTTGTAGTATTGATGTCTTATCATTGTTCTATTATATAAATATACCACTTCGTGTGTATTTTCTCCTCTATATAAGTTAATATTTTTATAATTGCTTAAACTAATCCTTGCTATGTTGCTCAAGATGATCTTGAATTTATGGGCTCACATGATCCTCTTGTTTCAGCCTCCCAATTTGCTATCATATCTTATGTTAATGGTAAAATGTAAGATCATAAGTACAAAAAAGACTTCATGTGCATAGATGAATGATTGACCACTGTGTTTCCAACTTGTAAAAAGTATCAAGCACATCATAACCGCTCAATAAGTTTTTAAAGAATGACTTTCCAATTCTAAGTGAGATAATTACATTTCTGGTGATGCTTCATATAAAATTCTTTGGCAGTACTGAAAGGTGGCTTGGATGACACATCTAAACCAGTAATTAGGACAGTCTAATTGGAAAAACACACATGGAAATAATGCTTTTGTTGATAGTGTGTATTTTCTTTTCCAAAAACATTACCTGCCCTTTCAATAGCTTTATAAAAATAATATTATACTAAAAAAGAACAAACAAATAAATTAAAGCATAGAGTTGTTAGTAAATCTTACAGCTGGTAAACTGCATGATTTTGGTGAGAAAAGGGGATTTGAAACTGCCCCCTCTTTCCATAAAAAATAGATAGCTTATATGAATTAATAGAACATTGACCTCCACCAAAGGAAACATGACTGAGAAAAAATGGAGATGTATAGACACATTGTCAATGGATTAGAAGCCAAAGCATGAAATATTGTGACACATATGCCCTTCTGAATTAAGCACAGAACAAAAGAGGAAAATAGCAAGATTAAACAATAACAACTCAAAGTCTGCTAAATTAAATCCTGACATTAATTATGGATTATAAGTAAACAAGCAGAATGTGCTAAGAACTCTCAGAGGCAATACATAATGACATAGAGCTATCATATTAATGAAGGCAAGCCAGTCTTTTGGAGTAAATCTTCCCATTAAAAAGCAGCACATCAGGGTCAGCCAAATAAATCAGTGGATTAAAACACCAGCAAGCAGGTGCAGGTGCTAGGGGTTCAATCCCCAGGCCTGCCATGCCAGCCCTGCCCCCAGGTGCACTGAGACAGTAATTGAGTCTGGGCATGGTGGTGGGCACCTGTAACCCCAGATCTTGGGGGGCTGTAAACAGGTAGATCACTACAAGCTCAATCTAGTACTGAGGGTCTACCCTGTAGACCCTTTTGTAAAATAAAAAATAAGATAAAATAAAATAAAAACAACACATCTCAAGTATGAAAATATCAGCTAAACTATGAGGGGATTCAGTAAAAAAGAAGAAATGAAACAAGGACAGTCTTCAGGGAACAATGAAGAGAAGATTTAAATATCAGCTTTTAAAAACATACTCCAATTAATGACATCAGACCTCAGCAATATATGTACGCATGTTTATAGTAGCACAATATAACAAGGCTAAATCTTGGAAACAACCTAATGTCCATCAGCTGAGGAATGGATTAAAAAAGATGTGATGCTTTTATATAACAGAGTACTACTTAGCCATAGAGATGGATAAAATGGAGACTTACAGACAAATGGGTGCAACCCAAGATCATACTAATAAGTGAAATAAACAACATGCATATGTATAAATATCATATTGTCTCCCTAGAATGAGAAGGTGAAAGTGTAAATGAGATCCAAAATGCACAATATATGTTGTAAAATAGAAAGAAACAGGCCAGGGAGATAGCTCAGCAGTCTAACAGCCTGCCTGGAAAGCACAAGGACCCGGGTTTGATAGCCAGCACCGCATTCCATGCCAGCTCCTGAAGCCGGGCCTGACGGCCCAGTGCTTATAGTCCCAAAGCTGGGGAGGCTGACACAAGAGGATTACTATGATTCCAAGCTGTGTAGTAAGACCCTGTACCAAATAATTAATTAAATAAGTAATTAAAAATTTTAAAAAAAGAAACTTCAAAAGGAAAAGGAACTGAGCTGATGAAATGTATCAAGGAAGGAAGGGAAAACCAGCAATGTAGACAGATGATAGATAGACAGACAGATACGGACAGACAACTATAGATATGCAGATAGATAGATGATAGACATATATAGATATGTTTATAGATGATTTAATTTGATTATCTGTCTATTTATCCTAACTATATGTATTTATGTGATAGTTGAGATAGTTATATTACTATTTTCTCTTAGTTCAAGAAAAGAAAGATTTGTGCTAATATTGTTTATGTAAATAAGTGCCAATGGCTTTTACTATGAGCAACTAATTTAACAATAAGAATATGCAATATATTACCTATTGTTACCCTCCTATTATTTTGTTTTGAATGTTTTTCTCTTGAAAAAATAAACTCATACTCCTGAGAATACCTTTGTTTACTTTAAGCAAGCCTGTAATATAACACAATAAGAAAAAGTAATTTAAAAATGAAAGAGGTTTGGTTAGCTGATATTTCTGGATGCCCAGGACCATGGCACTGGCAACAGCTCAGTATCTGCTGACAGCTTCTGTGCTGGGTCATCTCGTGGCAAAGTGCAACATGTAGCAAGGAAGAGCAGTCATGCAAAAGCTTACTTTCATGACAAAACTACTTCTGACACAACCCACTAATGCACCATCTGTTACTTTTCTTCCATTGCTGGGACAAAATATCCGACATGTAGAATTAAGGAAGGAACAGTTTATATAGCTCACAATTTGTTCAGGTTTCAGTCTGTACTTGGCTGGCTCCAAGACAGAGTGGTATGAGGCAGAGGGAGGAGTTAATGGTGGTAGAATGCAATAAAACATAAAGTGCAAAAAGGGAGAAGCGGCAGAGAGCAAGCTTCTCTCCCTCCCTTGTGTTATGTTTCAGGCTACCTGTGGGTATAACACTTACACCCATGATCCCAGCATTGGATCATGAATTAATTACAAACTAGAGGCTCACCCCAGTGACTGCATGAGGGTCTTGGGTGACACTTAGATATAAACTATATCATACACCTAATCTATTAACCCTTAATGAATAAATATAGCCAAGAAGACTGAGTTGAGACCTCATGACTCAACTCTACTTAATGATTTAATTTTGTCCCACCTCTTCATGTATCAGAGTAGAGATTCAAGTTCCTCATGTTTTGGACAGGGACATTCAAGCCATAGACACACTCTATCACTATCTGATGTTTTGTTTTGTGGTACTGGAGATTAAGCCAGGGATTTTGCACAGAGCCCCTGGTTTCATGTTTTAAAGTTTCTCTCATGGCCAACATATGAACTGTTTCCCTAAACATGTCTCGTGTTTCAAAGTAGGACATGGTCAGAATGGTAGGCCCCTGAGGTCCTGATTTGGAAGCGTGGCTTGGATCGGGGAGCTTTCTTTCATCTTACTAGTCTGGCCTGCTGTTTCTGCTTTGGAATCGGCTGCCATTGGTATCATCCACGTGGTACTGGTTTTAGTGCAAGAGTTAGGGGGTCACGGAAGCTTCCACTTTGATTTCAGGAGTAGGCCGGGAGGCCAGGCACAGGGTATGTGATAGGGCCAGTGTCCTTGCCATGAGCCCGTGAGAACGTGGCGGATAAAACTGTGACAGCAAAGCCAAAAGTTCCGTGGGGAGCCCAGAAAGTTGCAAGTTTGGAACATCTGCAAGGAAAAACTTCAAGCAGGGCAGGGAGCCTTCCCAAGAAGGCCATGTGGGCCGCAGCCAGTGATGCTGCAGGGTTGGCCGCCTAAGCCCTTCTGCAGTTCACGTCTCCATATTGCCTGCTACTGGTGTCAGACCTAAGAGACGCAAGAGTTAACATTTGCCCTGCTGTGTTTTAGTCTTTGGTTCTATCTCTTTTTAACCTTTTTTTTTCTTCCTTTCAGAGTGGGGATGTTTGCTTAGGGCCCATGTATATTGGAGGAACTTAATTTTACTTTTGATTTTTATAGGGGCTCAAAATTAAAAGTTTGTCCTGAATCTCAGAGTAGACTTTAACTTGTATTTTTCAGCAATGCTGTAAGTGTTAAGATGTGGCCACTCAGAAAAAAAAAAATGGATGGACAGGAGTGTTTTGTGGGTCAAGGTGGAATGTTAGGGTTTAGAGTTAATATTTCCCTCTAAAATCTTACTTGCTTGGAGGTGGAGTCTACTCAGCCACAGAGCAGGTCATCCCTGGTCTGAACTCACTGAAACCAAATAAAACTTGTTCTTATAATTTACAGCTGTGGGTATTTTGTGCTAGTGACAGTTAGGTAACTACTATCATTTTGAAGGGTGAGTTTGAACGCATGGTCCTTTTTTAGCCTCCTGAGTGGAGGGAGGGTGTAGCATAAAGTCTGCATTGCCTTTTAATTTTAAGTGAGTTTTTATCTATAGTAGTCCCTCATTACTTTACTGTTCAACTTTCATGGACTCACTGTTCCATGGGTTTTCAAAAAAGATTAATCAAAATTATTTATCATGGATTTTTAACCATATAATAGGATTCTGCAGTATCACACAGTATATATATATATATATATATATATATATATATATATATATATATATATATATATAATATTATGTAGATTTATGTATTTAGAAAATGGTTAAGTATGTTAGTGGTGTTTTTAAAAGAGTTGGAAAGGTTTATAAGTTTGGGAAGGGCTTATAAAGCTTATATAGCCCTTAAAAATAACAAGGAACAAGGAAATAACAATATACTAAAATACATCGAAAGCTGCTACTTTGCTGATTTTCACTTAGCACAGAGGTGTGTGGAACATAATGTCCAGGATAAATGAGAGACCACTGTATCAGCAGATCAATAAGTAAGTCCTCCTGAGCAACTTCTGGAGAGGGGTGAAGCCACGCTGTGGA
The DNA here is from genome assembly GCA_004027165.1 of Ctenomys sociabilis. Lineage (NCBI taxonomy): Eukaryota > Metazoa > Chordata > Mammalia > Rodentia > Ctenomyidae > Ctenomys > Ctenomys sociabilis. Next base: position 30,738 of record PVKA01013569.1, on the reverse strand, counting down.
CACAAGCTTCCAGATGTCCAGCTCTACCTAGATGAGAAATAAATGTTTTATATTACTACATGTTTGTAGTACATTTACATTCCCTATGGGGAAATGGCACACCTACATAATGTATTTTAATTGCTTTTTCATCTTTTTTAATTCTCTCATTTGTCTCATGATTCTTTTTTTTTTTCCCATGTATATGTTTGCCACACACACTGCTTACACTACTGTGTGGAGCTGTACATAACTTGTCTGAACTCTATTTTTCACTTAATTTCTTTCATGCCCACTCACATTAAAGAGGTGAGTTTTTTAAATTTATATTCTTAAAGGAGATTTTTAGAAGAAGCTATCTAGAGGATTTCAACATATTAATCTATTCCACTTGTCACACTCTGTTTTATTAATTAATTCAACAAATATTTAGAGTGCCTGTTGTATAGCAGAAATTGTCAAACACAACAAATTGTGTGCTAGATATATATATGGCCATCTTTCCATATGTACATTTCTTTCTGAGAAAGAAAAATAGGATAGGTTGCATGGTATTAAGCACTAACTTCACAAAGATGAACCTAGAATAGGTTATTTGCTTGGTCATAGGAAGTGTTCCTGAGGCTAACTTGTTCTCTAATATAAAAAGGCAATAAAGTGCATTGGAAGATCTAGGGCTATGAAGACCTAGGGCTAGATGATCTTATGTTTGATTCAATGGATGAGTAATTTGATACATAGGTGACCTTGGACAAAAGACTGAATCTTTGAGTGTCCTGCTCTTCATTGAGATTATAATAACATTTTCTGTTGGGCTTTTATGATTAAATCATACATGACAATATATATAAGGAGCAGTGCATACTATAAAGTTTAGCATATTTTAGGAGCTCAGTAAATGTTAGATTTTTTTCATTTTTTTTTTTAGAACTTAGAAACCAGGAATAAAAATACTACAAAAGAACATATGACTCAGTTTTTTTAATCAGTGTCAGAAAGCAAAATTGCTCAAATGAATCATTTTTAGAAAAGATGTTCAGAATTCAATTTATGGAGCAATGATTTGAGATTACTCATTTTATGCTCTTTTTTGTTTTATTTTCTGAAACTAAGATTGATATCACTTTTGGAGAAATTGAGAGAATTTGATCAGAATTTCAAACAAGCTGCTACCTGTTTTGCTGAGGTCATTGAACAATCCAAAAGCTAAAATACTTTTAGGTTTTGAAAGCCTTAGAAAGTTTAGTATTGTATCAGTTACTTTTGTCTTGTTGTTGGGACAAAACACATGAGACCCAAAATCAAGGAAGGAAAGGTTTATTTACCTCACAGTTTATGGAGGTTTTAGTCCAACTTCAGCTGGCTTGGCCGGGTGGCACATGGCAGAGAGCAGCAGTTCATGGCAGCTGAAGGCAGTAAGACAGCAGCTGCAAGAAGGGAGGAGCAGTGGAGAGGGAGCAGCAGAAAGCAAGCCTCGCTCTTTTCCTTTTAGTACGTTCAGGCTATGTATGGTTATACCACTCACAATCACAATCCCAGCACTGGATCATGAATTGTCACAAACTCTAGAAGCCCACCCTATAACTGCACAAGGCTTTGGGAGGACAGCTAGACACAAACCATGACAAGTATCTGATTTTTTTTATATATACTTTTGAAGAGCAGAATGTAAAAGACCTGACTAAATTGACATGATGGAAAAAGTTAAAAGATAGCAATATTTTCCAAAATTAATCAACTGATTTAGTGCAATATCGATATATATATATTAATACACATAATATGCATTAAATGTATTATATCTTATGAGCTTTTGAGGAATACATATTATACATCATATAAAATGTATGTTACATAAAATTGTGTGCTAGCACACAATTTTGACTTCCTTTTCTTCTCATCTTGGGTTGCACCATGTGCTAATGAGGTTCTATCACTTTACTAAGACCAAATTGATCTTACAAAAAGATCATTTTTCATTTTTTTTACTAAGATGGGTGATTATATTATTGTAGCTCCTTGTCTTGCAAGTCATAATTAGTTCATGACCAAAAATTGGAGCAAGTAAGTAAATAAAGTCTAAAATGTATTGGCAACTGCTGTCACTGAGAATCAGAGGGGCACTAATTGGGCAAAAGTGTTCAATAAACAAACTAATCTTAATTTAGGAAATGTTTATAACCTAAAAAAATCAAACTTTCCTAATTCATGACAAAGATTTATAAGATAGCATATCAAACACTACTTTTATTTACAAAAGTTATAATAAGACACTATCAATCACATTTTAACTAACTCCTATAGACCATAATTAATTTAATGTTGGGTGAAGAATCAACCTAATGAGACTCAATTGATTAACTTAAATATGCAGATTCTATCTCCAGACCTTCTGATCTGATGTACACCGAGGTTGGAAGACCTCTGTATCAAAAGTTGCCAAGTTAGCGAGGCATGGACATTGGCTGTTTAATCCCTTTATATTTTGTAAAACCAACTTGCTGTGGCAATAGACTTTCCCACCCCTTTGAGAAGTTGGAAGAATCCCAAGTCCTCCCAAATTTTTAGACATTGCTGTATTTTAAGAAATGGTGAGATGTCAGGAGTATAAGAATAAGAAAAATGGGGCCAGGGAGATAGCTCAGTAGAATAACCTCCTGCCTGGCAAGTGCAAGGTCCTGAGTTCAATCCCCAGTACCTCTAAAAAAAAAGTAAACTTATAACTAATTTTAAGCAAAATCAGTTAACAAATTAATAACATCCTCAAGCATTGATAAAAGTCATTCTATCTGTAATAGATAAAAATGTTGTTTGTAGTAACAATGAAAATTATATATCCTTGACAAATTGAACAAATGATGTGTAAAGCCTCGATAGAGAAAATGACAAATAACTTTTGAAGAGCAGAAGGTAAAAGACCTGACTAAATTGACATGATGGAAAAAGTTAAAAGATAGCAATATTTGCCAAAATTAATCAACTGATTTAGTGCAATATCAATGAATTTCAACAGTTTCATATGGCAAAATTTTACTTAATGATTTTAAATTGATAAAAGACAATAAAGGCAACATAAAGAAAATAAACCAAAGATGTATCGCACAGATCCTGTTTCAGTAGTCTGATTCGGCAATTAAATCAGTGTGATATTGGTTGAAGAATAGACAAATAGACGAAGTGGAATTAATTGCCCTGAAAAAGACACATGCATTTATGGGCACTTGTAGAAATAACATTAAAAGCCATTGGAAAAAAAGATAAAAAGATAGATTAGTTAATAAATACTTACAGGGCAATTGCTTTTATATGTGTAAAAAAAAGATTAGAGGTGAGTGGCAGCAAAATGGCATATTAGAACAACTCAGCCCTAACTTCCCCTCAGAGACACCCATTTAACAACGACATGCAGTTCAAAAACAATGAGTGTCTGAGGGTTCCACACACTAGAGCACCACAGAGGAGCTCAAAGCCAAAAACTGCTCTGCTGAAATACCTAAGGTGAACTAGCATGGCTCAGTGCATGACAATAAAAAGCATAATTCAAAGCATTTCCTTCTGAGAATGAGAAGAATTGGATTTACAATAAAGGTTGTAGCTTTTCAGGAAACTATCTGAAGAATAGTTCTGTTTCATCTGATATGGAACAGTGGTGGGATTGACATATATTGGAGACCAGGGTGGTCACCAAGGACAAAGACTCAGAGCTTAGTGGCAGGGCAATGCAGTTGCAGCACTGCAGAAGCATGCTAAAGAGATCAGGATGTTACAGTTTGAAAAAGAAACCAAAAATCTCACAACATGAAAGACTGCATGCAGAAGCCCGAAGAAAACAGATCCCTATGAAGGAGTCAAGAGGTCTCTAGGGTCTCCAGTCATGTTTATTCATGAAATTCTTTTACTGTACAGTGAAAGTCCATAAAGCTGGTAGAAGTGCGATTTTTTCAAAGTTGCAAATCACAACAAAAGATAATAATATATATCTGTTTAATGGCCAAGATGTTAAAAAAACCTATCTTATGAATTTGCATGTTGTATATATTTGTATTTTTATGTTGTATATATTTGTATATTGAAATTATATATTATTTGTTTTAAAAAATCAGATAGTGCAGTCTATAACAATATTATCATATTTCTTGCTGTAGATATGCTAACATCACAGACTGTAGATGTTGAAAATTTAAGAGAATCAATATACCAGATAGAATTAGCAGTTATGTAGAAGTGAAATTGCAAGACATTGACAAAATTAGAGCAACTACTTTAAAAAATCTCCAATAATGAAGAATTCAGAAAAAGTAGACATATTCTTAGATACATATGAATTAACAAACCTGAACCCAGAAGATATAAAAGCATAGTATGACACAATATGATGCAATTAAATTGAAACAATATATAACTCATCAACCAAGAAAATCTCAGGTCCTGTTGGACTTACCATTGTATCCTACAAAACTTCAGGGATTATTTAATGTTAATACACTTCAAATTCTTTAATGAAGTAGAAAATGAAGGAGTACTCAAAAGCCATTCCTAGAAGTTAACAGTCTGCTGATTCTAAGGCCATACAAGGATGCAACCAAAAGGAGAGAACTATAAGCCAATCTTGTTAATGAATATAGATGAAAAATCATCATCAAGGAAGGAAACTATTGGACAACAGAATGCAGCACATCATCAGAGGTCTTCTACACCATGAACAATTAGGTTTCATCCCAGGGATATGTATGGATGATTAAACATATGAAAAGCAATAAATGTTGCAGATCATTTAAACAGAAGCAAGTCCTAAACCCCCATGGTCATCTCAACAGATGCAGAAAATAACAAAATCTAAAGCAGGATTTCTTAATATGATGAGAAACATCATATTGAGGGGGGGAAATGAAAACTTTCCCTATAAAATGAGAAACAAGCTCTCCACTATCAGCACTCTATTCAGTATCATCAAAATATATGCCAAGCAATCAGAAAAGAAAAAGAAATGAAAGAGATAAGTATAGGAAAGAGGAAAATTATTTTTACTTGTAGGTAATATGATCTTTTACATAGAATACTTAAAATGTTTCATCAAAAGATTCCTGGACTTAATAACTAAATTCAGCAATGTTACAGGATACAAAATTAGCATACTAAAATTAATAATGTTCCTGTAAATAACAAACTCACTAGAAATAGTTAAGGCAAATATAATGAAGAAAAATTAAAGAGATAAAAATTGACCTAACCAGTAAGTGAAAGACCTCTACAATAAAACTATAGTTCTAAGCTAAAGAGGATATCAGAAAATGGAAGACATACATTATTCTTGACTAGAAAAAATAAAAAAGGTCACATTTCTAAAGCTGATATACAGACTTAATGCAATATCAATGAAAATACCAATGGCATTGGAAAACAATCCTAAAATTCATAAGGAATAGAGAGAGACCCAGAACAGCAAAAGCAATCAGAGGTAACAAATGCAAAGTAGAGGGGTGGGGAGAGGGCTCAGGGGCCAGGGAGATGGCTCGGTAGAATAAAGTGCTTTCCTGGTAAGTGCAAGAGCCTGAGTTCAATCCCTGGTTAAGCAAAAAAAAAAAAAAAAAAAAAAAAAAAAAAAGCAAAGTAGGGAGCATCACAATTTGAATCTGAAATCATATTACAGAGCTACAGTGATAAAATGAACATAATACTGACACAAAAACAATGCATTGACATGGATTATTTATTTTCTTTACAAAGTTGAGTAAGGATTTGTCTATTTTTTTCTTCTTTCAAAGAATAAATATTTTGAGTCTCTGATTCTTTGTCTCAGCTTTATTTATTTCTGCTCTTTATAATTTCACTTTGCATACTAGCTTTGGATTTGAATAGTTCTTATTTTTCTAGACCTTGCTGTGCATTGGGTTACTTATATGGGCTCACTGTTTTTCTGCAGTGGATATAAACTGCACTAGGATAGCTTTTGCTGTTTCCCATAAGCTTTAGTATATTGTGCTGGTATTTTCATTTGACTTTATGAACTTATTTCTTCATTGATATCTTTTCTGTAACCCATTGATTCAAAAGTATGTTATTTAATTTCCATGTATTTCTATATGTCATACTTTCATTTGACATTGATTTCTAGTTTAAATTCATCACAAAAGAATATTAGCATTAAGAATGAAGAAAATTCTATCATATACAATATATAATTTTGAAGACATTAAAAAAGAATAAATCAGTCACAACAATGACTAACACCATTCTCAACAATCGCTTCTCTATGATGTATCTGAGATAATCAAATTCTTAGAAGCAGAAACTAGAATGGTGATTGCCAGGGAGCAACTGAAAGAAAGGAGAAAGGAAATTTCTCAACCAATACAGAGTTTCAATTTTTCTTAATTTTATTTTATTTTATTGAAGAACAAATAACAATGAGACAGTTTCAAATCAAATTAATAGGACAGATTCAAAAATTAATACATTGTATATTGTTGTCATAGCGATTTTTTGTCATACAAGGTGCATTCTTGATATTCTACTTACAAACACCAATAGAGCAGATGTCTCTAATCAACGAATTAAGAGAATGTAGCTGTATACTTATCTTATTTTTTAAAGCTGAATTATAGTACAGTTTCAATAATTAATACTTTCTACCTTGTTATCTTACTCGTGGTTTTCCATAGTACAAGAAGCCAACACAATATCCTGTCCAAACACTATTAGTGCAAATCTCACTTCTCATAGAATTATACAGAAGTACTGCATATTTATCCTAACTGTACTGTTTATACAAACACAGACTGGTTCTTCCTTTGTATACCTTTTTTTTTTGTTTAGTCCTGTCAAAGATGGGCATTCCATTGTCATTCAATTATTATAGGTGCCTGAACTCAGCTAAACAATCAAACACAGTCTAGCAGTCCACAATAATAGTGGGTTATCCAAAGAAGTTATTGACTAGAGCCATTCACAGCTCCACTTATTATTATGGCCTTATATTATATACCTCATTTTTATACTTTTCTGCTGGATGGTTAAGACCGAGATACAGCAAGACCTATATAATAAAAAATGTAGCTTTTGTATCTGATGAGGTTGGTCAAGTACCCTCAGGGTTTATCCTGTAACCCTATACCTCACTCTGTAGATCCTTTGTCTGTGTCAGCCATGGGATGAGTCACAGCCAGTGGTCAACCAGTTTGCTCTCTGTGAGAGCCTGAGAGAAAATTTTCTCTCCATGTGACTCTTCTTAGGTATACTATAGATCATTGATCACATTCCTCTGTTGGCTCCACAATCTCCTAGATCATAAAATTTAGAACACAACTAAGTTTCATGATGTTACACTACAGGTTCATCTATGTCCTGAGTCTTCACTTATTCTCAGTATCTGTGTCCAAAATTATCCCCATTTTTATCCTCTTTTATAAATGGTACTGGATAAACTGACTTTCCACATGTCAAAGGCTAAAATTAGACCCATGTCTAGTTCCATGCACTAAATTACATCAAAATGAATCAAATATTTAAATATTAAAAATCAAATGCTAAATCTACCAGAGGAGAAAGTAGGTAGAAATCGTGAAGACATAGGGGTAGGCATAGCCTTAATGAACAAAAGCCAAACTGCACAGGAAGTACTATAAAGAGTTAACAAGTAGAATCTCATCTACTTGAAGTTTCTGCACATTCAAAGATATAACCAAGAGAGTAAAAAGAATATCTACAAATTAGAAAAAAATTTAGCTGATTGTCCTTTAGCCAAAGGACTTCTATCCAGAACATATAAAGAATTTTTAAAAACTCAAACCCTCAAAATTCAAAGACCCTATAAATAATGGACATCTGAGATGAATACACACTTCACAGATGAAGAAATACAAATAGGAAACAAATGCATGAAAAAAATTATTAACATCTCTGGTCATTTAAGAAGTGCAAATTAAAACAACACTGAGATTGTATCTGACTCTGGAAAGAGTGGATGTTATAAAGATGTCAACCAACAACAAATGCCACAGGGGCTGTGGGTGAAAAGAATTCTCTACTCTTGGTGGTGGTGTAGATTGGCAAAACTACTACAGAAATCAGTGTGAAGACTGCTGAAAGAGCTAGGATTGGAGGTCCCATTTGACCGAGCTATTCTCCTCCTGAGTATTTTTTCAATAGAACTGAAAACATCTTACCACAGTGATATATGTACACCCATTTATAGCAGCACAATTTGTCATACCTAAATCTTGGAAACAATGCAAATGTCCATTAGCTGAGGAACAAATTAAAAAGGTGTAGTAGTTTTATACAATGGAGTATTACTCAGCTATAAAATAGAGAAACTCAAGACTTCTATAGGTAAATGGATACAACTAAATACCATAACCATAGGAGAAGTAATTCAGGCCCACATGTGTAAAAATCATACTATCACCCTAGTGTAAGAATCTAAAAGAGTAAATATGATCTGAAAGGTTTAATAGTGTGACATTATGAAGGGAAAAGAAACTGTTCCATGAGAAAGAACTGGAATGAGGGAAAGGAGAAAAGAAAGAAACAATGAAGGAGAAAGAAATATGTGTATATACATAGAACAGCTGGGATAATTACACAGTTGATTTTTACTGGTCTGTTGAAAGGAGCAATTAATGCTTAGATTTTTATTCTCTCCTTTTAAATTTTTAAAAATATTTTTGGCCAATCTTGTATACTTATATCTCATAACCTAAACAAGTAATCTGAAGAGAATATGCAATATAACAAACATTGTTGAATTCCCATCATGTTGTTTGATGAAATTATGTATTGTTTCTAATATTTTTAACTGGTCTTTCGTATTGTTTTAAAAATAATTTTATAAAAAATATGGATATGTTCAATATTATTATATCATGTTTTTAAAAATCATAAAGATGACAGGTTTTATGTTATTTTTTTCATGCAAACTAAAAGTAAAATTAGACACATGAACATACCATGATCAAGTATCTTTGATACATTAAATATTTACCAATCATTTAATGCTTTGGCATGCATGTTTACACACACATCCCTCAATTCTTTTTTTTTTGTCTTTTTTTATTTTTTATTTTTATTTTTTATTTTACTTTTGTTTAATTGAAGTACAAATATTGATGATACAGTTTTAATATACCCTGACAAGATGGATTTCATAATTTAATACATTGCAAACTGTTTTCATGTTTTGGTATCATAAAAGGTGTATACATGATATTATGCTTACAGACATTATTATACCATATGTCTCTTATCAGTAAATTAAAAGACTGTAGCTGTTTGCATATCTTATTTTTTATACCTGAATTACATCAAAGATTCAATAATTAATACTTTCTACCTTGTTATTTTCCTAGCGATATCCCTCAATTCTTCCATATATATGTGTATGTGTGTGTGTGCATGTGTGTATATATATGTTTGTACATAGCTTCAAAATCTAATTAGAGAAAAAAATCATAAAGTTCAAATACCCATCAGCACAATGGGTATTTGAGAGTAGAAGTTCATTCTGCTTCTCCATGGAAGCAAATGATTAGCACAACAATCTGCTAGGAAGCAAATATTATTGTTCGTAAGATGGGCCCATTTAGGTGTTAATAATTTAGCCATTTATGCTTTCAACATTGTTTGTAGAAAACTACTTTGACCTTTGTACATGGGCTGCTGAGTCAGATATTTCAGTAATTTTCATATATTGACTCTCTCGTGCAGCTCCATGACTCTGCAATAACTTTAGAACTCTGAGAGTAATGTTAATAAAGTTCAATTATTTCAAAGAGAACCCAGATTTGCAAGTATTGCATGGCAAGGATTCAGATCAGGTTAAACAATGAACAGATATTTTATAACCTGCATACTCATCTATACAATTTGTTCCTAACTGGCCCTTTGTGGCTGTTTGTACAAAAGACCACACATTCTTCAGAATGGCTCTTATTGAGAGATGGGGTGTTTCCAGGCAGGAGTCTGCTTTTACAGACAAAGAAAAATCAGTAAATGACTTTCTGATGCCAGCTTGCAAGCCTTTCTGTTCCTCCTTTTCCAGGAGATACTCAGAAAGGAACATTGAACTTCCTGGGAGAAATCAGCCCTTCTTAAGGCTATGTATGTTATGGAAACCTATGGGAGAAAATATTTTATAAGCCTATATTTTAGGTCTTCCTAGGCCACTCACCAAAATGGACAAGGAGTTAGTTGTTACAGCTGGCAGCCAACAGACACAGCAACATTTGTACATGGACATGTGGTCATGTTTAGGTAGCCTTTGCAAAAGAAATTATGTCAAGTTAATTGAAGAGAAAAAAAAAAACTCTGTGTGGTATGTATCAAGTACTATATATGATCACTCATTTTCCCTAAGTAGACTTCCACATGATGATGGTAAACATCAGCTTCATAAACCTGGATCTACTGTACTGATGGCTATGGTGTATCTCATACAAACACTGTGCGTGATACTATGAGTGATTAATGCACATTATCAAAGATCAGAAAAAATAGAAGCAGACTAAAAGGAAGGCAAATTCCTCTCATAAAATAAGGAAATCAGGTTCCTGATCTTTCTAAGATCCTAAAGTCATTTTAAAATTCATTCATTTGTTCATAATGTATTCACACAACATACATGAATGAAACAGCAAGTATTATCCAGGGTTCTTGCTTTGGTTGAGTCACGTCTCCCTTTAACTGGGTCCTTTTCAATTTCTAGATTGGGTACGAGGGAAACATTGAATGTAGAAATAAATGGGTGGCTAAAGATCCTTCCCAGTACAGTGTCTGGAAGGCAATTTGATGATCAGTATGCAGATACTTATTTGCCACTGCTAACTCCTCTGTCTGGCCAGAGACACCATGCTGGGATCATGGGTGATTGTACTTTGAGAACTATCAATCCCAATACACATATCACATTTGTTTTAAACATGCCTTCTTTCTAATAGAACCTGTATCCTAAGAGATGATATAAAGATAGAAGGATCTTAGGCCTATCAAAGAAAATAGCCAGCATGGGAATAGAAATAAATTACAAGGTTTTATGCATTTTATGAAGCTGAATGGAAAAATAAATTTAGACCACAAAATTGGACATAAAAAAGAGAATATAAATAAGAAGGATAAAAAGCAGTATGTTTAGATTTATTTATAAGCCTTACTTTACATTAAAAAATAAGTTAGTATTTTAACCTCTTCAAATCTTGACTGCTCTTAACGCAGACAGTCCCCTGAGGTTTTATTTTACTTTCTTTATCAGCATTGAACTACTAAGTTTATTTGGAATGAGAGTTTAAATTTATGTACTTACGTATTTATGTGTTTATGTATTTATTTAGCGATGCCAGGGATTGAACTGAGTATCTTGCACTTGCAAGGTGGGTGCTTATGCTGATGAGCTATCTCCCTAGCCTGTTTAAAGTTATTTTGCTTAACAAAATAAGACTGTTGGTTTAAATTATGCTCACAGTTCACTGACATCATAATTACATAGATAACTATCTTATTTGAATTAAAAATATTTGATTTATCATTTATATAATTTGATGAGGTATTCACAAATATAATGATATGTATTTGTCCCATTTATGTCATCATTTAAGCAATAATTTTGTTATACACTGATGGAAAATAGAATTAACATTTACTGAATATTTACTGTGTGCCAAATATTTTACATATTTCATTTCATCCTCAAAACAAATCTTTGAGGTAGCATTCAAACTTATTTTATGCATAAATAAACAGGCCATAAAATAGGTGAATGATGTTCTAACTGAGCAGAATGAAGTAAGAACAGGAGCAGGGTTCCAAATCGGGTTTTTGTTTCTATACTACTATTTCATTACAAAACAAAACAGAAGCACTGTAGACATAGAATGAATATTTTTGTCAAGTTTTAGTGAAATATTAAAATTCTCCTGCTAAATCTCTACTTTTGGCCTTCACGTTTGAGACTCTTGATACTTCAGTGAAACTTTCAAAGCACTGCCCAAAATGTACACTGAGTTCTGAGGTGGTTGGCGCCACGGGACAGCCTCGGTGCTTGGTGTTCATGTGCTGAGCTGCAGGGCTGGCCGAACAGCCCAGCCGACTAAAGCACCTGCTAAGGCAGAGCTCAGCGGCCTGAGTTTCACAGTCAGCATGCTGTGCTGACCCTACCCTGGGGTGCGCTGAGACAGCGATTGAGACTGGGCATGGTGGCATGCACCTGTAATCCCGGCACTTGGGAGGATGCTGAGTCCAATATACATAGTGAGACCCTGTAGACCCAACAGACCGTGTACCAAATAAATTAAAAAAATAAAAGTGTTGAGTTGAGATGCAGCAGGGGCTGGATTAAGGTCTGCTCTAAGTAGGTAAGAAGGGAAAGGCTGAGGAAGTGGGGATGGGAGTTAAGTAAAAAACAATCTATGGAGCTAAGCACCCATAAAACCAGAGCAGATTTTCTACTTTCTACAGATTTTTCTACATATGAGAAGCAGAGAAATGGTAATTGTAAGGCCCTCAAAGCCCTTCAACATACTCGAAATATGTTTCAGACAGAAGGAAAATAATAGCCTGAGTATGCAAGAACTTTTTTTAAAAAATTCATTTATTTTTTTATTTATTTATGTATTTATTTATTTGGTACAGGGTCTCGCTACACAGCTCAGACTCGTAGTGATCCTCCTGACTCAGCCTCTCCAGTGCTAGGATTAAAAGTAAATGCCACCATTGCAAGTTTCAGGAATGGCATGACATGTTTGGGATTCTGAGGCCTGGCACTGCATTTAATACTGGGAATCAAACCCAGGCCCTTGCACTTGTAAGGAAGAACTATCTGGAAAAACTCTAGTCTGTCTATACCTGGAAAAATATTTTGAATCTTAATGTAGTACCAGAGTTTTCATCCTTCTCCATAAAGGGGCCAATTACTTTGTTTACCCCTACCCTTGTCTCAGGGATTGTGAGAGAGAGGAGAGTTTAATGGTGATTAGCTTACCTTCAAATATTGATTTCTGTTTCAATCACTACTCCTGAAGAGGGTGCCCTGGGGCTCCTCTGCTTCTCTTTGCATCCTTTAGCTCCTTGCAGAAATCTTGGAATTTACTCAGAACTTGGGGCTGTAAACTCTGATATCCTCTGAGCAGCTTAGTATTTTACAAAGAGGCTAGTTCATGTAAAAATCCCAGTAGATATTAGTGCTATATTGTCCAGGATTTGAAGAGTAAAGACTTCCATGAAGCTTCAAGTCACAGCCAGCAGGCAGAATAAAAATGCAAAATTTACAGTTCTAGCCGTTATTTAAGACAAATGCATTCTTACTGATTTATGTTAAAAGGAAAACAAACAATATAAATCTCTTATTGACAATACACATATCAAAGACATCAAAAGAGAACTCCAAGGAAAGGTTTACAAGTTAACAGTATTACAGTAAAGTGTTTCCATGTTTTCACTGTTCTAAGGCTAAAAGTGTCAGAATTACAGACAAATCTAATCAAATTTTGAAATAAATAGTATTCCCAAATGACTTCCACGTCAAAGGGTATTGCATGTGCAAGAAATTATGTCCCATGTGCAAGAAATTATGCTATTTTTCCATCAGAATTGTTGAGTCAGAGTACCACTAGCCACACTGTGACTTTGTATGAAATAGACAATGAACCACACCCTCATGAAATGGGAGTGAGGTTTAGCAGTGGCCTTCAGCTGGTGGTGGAGAACAAAAGCTGAATTTCAGCACCACATCGTGGTGATGTCTGACCACAGTTTCACGGGCCTATGCAACACCTCCTGTTAAGTTAAAATTGTTTAAGAAACTATCTCTTGGTCTAGCAGTTTAGCTCCATTGTCTAAAGTGTCTTCTTGTGCAAAATCAGTCATGGTCAAGGGACTACAGTTGGATCTCCAGCACTACAGGCTGCACCAGACCTGCCCTTAGGGCAGCCTGAACCAGCCAAAAGAGAAAAGAAACAAGGATAGAACCGGGCATGGTTGTGCACACCTGTAATCCCAGCACTTGGGCAGTTGAGACAAGAGGATCACTGCAGGTTCACAACCAGCCTGGGAGTCACACAAGTGAGCACAGGGCCAGCCCAAATTGCATAGTGAGACCCTGTCTCAGAAAAAAAAAAGAGAAAAAAGAAAAGGAAAAGAAACTATCTCTCATTGGATGAAAACTAGTGAAGAGAATCAGGAAATTAAAAACTTGGCTTGTGAAGAACCAAGTAAAAGAACAGTTGATCGGAATGAAAATTTCAAGACCAGCCCTGCAAGTACTTCATAGTTCTTTGCTGTTTCTAGGTTTTACCTACTTTCTCCTAACAAATTTGAAGAATTTTTTTTAAAAAAATATTTGTTTATGTACACAAAAGTAGAAAGTAAACCAAAGCAGAAACTGGGAGTTTCCTGATCAGTTATAAACTGCTAAAAAAAAGAGTTCACAAAATGAGATTTGTATCCACTAAGTTAAGTTACTATCTTCAGAGACAAATGAGATTCTCTTGAAGAAAGCCATCTCACAGATTTTACATGCACAACTTTGTTAGTGTATTTGCTGAAGAGAGGGGAGGATGCAGCCCTTTCTTCTGGAACTTCAAGTAGAAAACAAGAAATAGTTGAAGGTATAAAATAAATTCAATTCTAAAAGAACTGCAATGAATATATGGTTCATATTTAAATAACTCTTCAGGGACAACTTTTATCCCTCTATGACAATAAATATTCATTACAAAACATTCTATACAAAATATAGGTTAAAAAGTAACTTTTCTTGACTGTCCAAATAGCTCAGCAGATTAAAGCACCTGTGAGCAGGTGCAGGGCCTGGGGCTCAATCCCCAGGGCCTGCCATGCCAGCCCCACCCCCAGAGTGTACGGAGAAGGCAATTCAAACAGGGTTTGGTGGCGAGCACCTGTAATCCCACCACTTGGGAGGTTATAAATAGGCAGTATTTTCTGGGGGAAAAGTATTGACTAATAGGATTTGCCAGTTTCAAGTGACCAACTTGATGTCCCTAGAATAGAGTGGTAGAAAGATCTTAGCAACTGCTGAGTCACGTCTTCAACATATCATTGTTTAAGATTTTTTAGTGAGATGGTACCACAGTCTTTAGGACAAGAAATCAAGGAACCCTAAATGGGTACCAGTTTTTGAAAATGGATAAATATTAAAGTAAAGCAAAGTAGAGATCTGAAGTAACTGCCAGTGGTAAGGAGAAATGAATAAGTATCATTGATGGTATTTTGAACAGGGTGGGAGTGTTTATACGGTGTTCATGGAGTTGTTTTTTGTTATGCTCAGTCACATGAAACATCACTTCCCACACACACAGTAAACTCAGACATTTTATCAACAAACTAATATATTTTTCCTCCTCCTTTCTGTAGAAGTGAGAATTACCCACCCACACATATACAAGGACAGAATTTAAGACAGAGCATTTATTTTTTGGTCTATTTTTTTATTTTATTGAAGTACAAATATCAATGAGACAGTTTTAAGACACCTTAACAAAATGGATTCGATAAATTAATACACTGCAAACTGTTTTCATAATCTTTTGGCATCACACAAGGTGCATACATGATATTATACTTACAGACATTACTATAGCAAATGTCTTTTATCAGTACATTGAGTGTAGCTGTTTATGTATCTTATTTTTTGTACCTGAATTATATCAAAGATTCAATAATTAATATTTTCCTAGTGGTTGCTCATAGTACTAGAAGCCTACATAATATCCTCTCCAACCACCATTAGTGAAAATCTTGCCTCTCCTAGAATTATGTAGAAGCACAGCGTATCTATCCCAAATGTACTGTCCATGCACACATATCATGATTCTTCCTTTCTATACCCCTTCCTTTGTCTACACCTGTCACAGGTGGGCACTCCAATGTCATTAAGCCAATTTAGGTGCCTGAACTCTGTGATACAATCCAACACAGTCAAGCATTCCACAATAATAGTGAGTTGTCTGAAGAACTTGTTGACTATAGCCATTTACAGCTCAACTTATTTTTATGGCCGCACATTATAAACCTCATTTTTATACTATTCTACTGGATGGTTAAGAACCAGATAGTACAAGACCTATATACCAAAAGATGTAGCTTCTGTTTCTGATGAGGTCAGTGAAGTCCCCTCAGGGTTTATTTTGCAGTCCTGTAGCTTACTCTGTAGATAATTTGTCTGTGTCATCCATGTGGATGAGTCACAGGCAATGCTTGACAAGGTTGCTCTCAGTGAGAGCCTGAGAGAAAGTTTTCTCTCCATGTGATGCTCCCCAGGTACACGACAGATCATCAATATCTTTCCTCTCTGGCTCCATAATCTCCTTGATCAGAAAATTTGGGGCACAACTAAGTTCCATGATGTTACAGGTTCTCCTATGTCCTGACTCTTGGCTGACCTTGAAAGGCTAGGGCCAAAATGTTGGCTGGTCTTGTGGCTCTTCTATTTCTACAATTTTGATCTGTGAACTTGGTTGTTAACCACCCAGAACAAAAGCTGATTAGTACCCTGCAGCATATGCCGTTCAGTTTGCCCTATCTGATTAAATTCTTTTTAGTTGTTGTACATTTCTATTTGTATTTCTTCTTTTCACTTCTTATATTAGGGAGACTATATGATATTTACACATGTATGTCTGGTTTTTTTCACTTATGAGTATATGTTCAAGTGGCATCCACTTCAATATAAATGATTCAAGCTTATCATTCTTAATAGTTGAGTAATACTCCATTATATAGAAATACCACATCTTTTTCAACCATTCCTCATGTGATGGACATCTTGGTTGTTTCCAAGATTTGGCTATCACAGATTGTGCTGCTATAAACTTAGGTACACATATATCACTATGATATGATGTTTTCAGTTTCTCAAGGAAAATTTTCAGTAGGGGGATAGCTGCCTTGAATGGGATTTCCAGTACTACTCTTATTTTTTTTCCAGTCCTACTCTTTTGAGGTGTCTCCACACTGATCTCCACAATGGTTGTACCAGTCCACATTCCCACCAGCAGTGGAGAAGTGTTCTCTTTTCCCCAGAACCTCTCCAACATTTGTTGTTGGTTGATTTCCTTATGATAGCCATTCTTTCTGTAGTGAGATGGTATCGCAGTGTCGTTTTTATTTTCATTTCATGGATGGCTAGTGATGTGGAGCATTTTTTCATATATTTATTTGCTTCTTTAATTTTGTCCTCTGAGAAGTGTATATTCATCTCAGATGTCCATTTCTAGATATGGTCTTTAAATAGAGCCCTAATATATCTTAGTTCTTTATATATTCTAGAGAGAAGACTTTGGTCTGATTGCTTATTAATTAGAATTTTTTCAAAATTTGTGAGTTGTCTTTTCACTTTGTTGACAATTTCTTTTGATGTGCAGAAGCTCTTCAAAGAGTTGACACCAGTTGTTGATTCTTTCAAGTATTTCCCATGCTAATATATGTTTGTTCATGAACTCTCTACCAACTCCTACGTCTTCAAGAGTTCCTCCTACTTTCTCTTCCAGGAGATTGAGTGTTTTAGTTTTAATGCTTAGATCTTTAGTCCATTTTGACTTTAGTTTAGTGCATGGTGATAGAGCTGGGTCAAGTTTTAGTTTTCACCATGTAGAAAGCAAGGTTTTCCAGCAACATTTCCTAAAGAGGCTCTCTTTCTTCCAGTGAGCTTGTTTGGCCCCTTTGTTGAAAATCATATGGCTGAGTGTGTTTGTAGATGCCTCTGGGTCTTCTAATCTATTCCACTGATCCTCAAGTCTATTTCATTTTCAATACCATGTTGATTTTGTCACAGTGGCTTTGAAGTATAATTTCAAGTCAGGAATTGTGATGCTTCCTGCCTTGTCTTTATTGGCCAAGGTTGCCTTTGCTATTCTAGGTCATTTGTGGTTCCAAATAAATTTTAGAAATGATTTTTCTAGGTCTGGGAGGTATGTTGGTGTCAGTTTAATAGCAATTAAATCTTTATAGCAATTTTGGGAGTATGGCCATCTTCACAATGTTGGTTCTTTCTATCCAGGAGCATGGGATATCTTTCCATTTTCTGAAATCCTCCATAATCTCTTTTCTTAGGGTGTTGTAATTTTCCGTGAAAAGATCTTTGACTTCCTTGGTTAAGTGAATCCCAAGGTATTTCATTTTCCGCGGTGGTATTGTGAAATATATTGTTTCTATAGTTTCCCTTTCAGTGTGTTTGTTATCTGTATAGAGGAATGCTATTGACTTCTGCGTATTGATTTTGTATCCTGCTACACTACTGAATTTCCCTATCAGTTCTAGTAGTTTCTTGGTGGAATTTTCGGGGTCTTCCAAGTAACGTATCATGTCATTTACAAATAGTGATAATTTAACTTCTTCTTTACCTATTTTTATTCCTTTTATTTCTCCCTCCTTTGTCATGGCTGTTGCTAATGATTCCAAAACAATATTGAATAGGAGGGGTGATAGAGGACATCCTTGTCTTGTACCTGATCTAAGAGTAAAAGATTTCAGTTTTTCCCCCTTTTAGGACTATATTAGCTTTTTGCTTGTCATAGATGGCTTTTATCAAGTTAAGGTAAGGTCCATCTATCCCATTTTCTTTAGGACTTTGAACATGAATGAGTGTTGGACTTTGTTAAAAGCTTTCTCTGCATCAATTGAGATGATCATGTGGCTTTAGATTTCAGTCTATTAATATAGTGTATTACATTTATAGATTTTCAAATATTGAACCATCCTTGCATTCCTGGTATGAATCCTACATGGCCATGGTGTATGATCTTCTTGATGATTTGCTGGTTTCATCGCATCCCATAGATTCCAGTGATCTTCTTGATGATTTGCTGGTTTCATCGCATCCCATAGATTCCAGTAAGTTGTGATTGAATTTTCATTGAATTGTAGATATTGTCAAAATTCTTGTTGAATGTCTTCTGTGACCCATTGATTGCTGAGTAGGTTGTTTTTTAATTTCCATGAATTTAGGGGTTTTTATGGTTTCTTTTGTCGTTTAATTCCAGTTTCATGGTCATTCTGACCATATCTATGGTCAGATAATATGCATGGTATAATTTCTGTTTTCTTGCATATACTTAAGCATGACTTCTGGATTAGTATGTGTTCCATTTTGGAAAATGACCCATGTGAAGCTGAAAAAAATGTGTATTCAGCTGTGGTTTGGTGGAACCCTCTGTTATTGTCCACCAGGTCCATTTGTTCCAAGCTCTGGTTAAGTTCTGCTACTTCTTTTCTAATTTTTTGTCTGGTTCACCTATCTTTTCTAGATAAAATGAGTGTTAAGGTCTCCTCTTAAGACTGTGGTCTTAGATATTAGGTTTTTTATGTCTGTTAATATTTGTCTTACATAGTTGGGTGATCCTGTATTTGTTACTAAGATATTTATGAGTGTTACCTCTTGCTCTTGAATTTTTCCCCTAACCAATATATAGTGGCCTTCTTTGTTTCCTTTGAACATTCTTGGTTTGAAGTTGAGACTGTCTGAGATAGAACTGCTACTCCTGCTTTTTTCTGAGGTATGGAACCATGTAGTGCTGTTTTCCATCCTTTGACTTTGAGACTATGAATGTCCTCTAAATCTGAAACTTTGTCTTTTCTTTCACTCAATTGGTTTTGTAAACTCATGATTGATATTTTTAGTTCTTCTATATCTCTTTGATTCTGCTTCCTGCATTCTGTTTCTTTTTCTGTGGTGCTCATTGTGGGAGTCCGTCATATTTCTGATCTCTATTTTTTTTATCCATGTCTTCTTTAGAGACAGCTATTCATTCTTTTTCTGCAGAGTTTCTTCCAAATTGGGTTTCCTCCGTATATTTCCAGAATTATTTCTGTATTTCTGATGGTATGATTTCAAAGAATTCTTTTTTGATTTCAGAAATTATTTCTTCTAGTTCCTCATGACCTTTCTGCTGTTGTTTCTTTGCTTCCGACACTGTTAATTTATACGTTTCAGCTGCAGTAGTGTTCTCTGCACTTGTTTTGAGTAAGCATTGGGTTTCCCCAAGATGTTTCTGGATTTGATTCTTTATTTCTGATGCTATGTATTCAAACATTTCTTTTTTTTTTATTTCAAGCATTAATTCTTGTCTGAGTTCCTCTATACCTTTGTGCTGTTGTCCCTTTGTTTCCGTCTCTGTTAATTCATTCATTTCAGCTGAGCTGGTGTCCTCTGCACTTATTGGTGGACTTGAGACTTGAGATTGCATTTTTCTCCTTGTCTTCGTCATTTTATATAGTACTGACCTCTAACCTTTGGTGTAGAGCTTTGGTGCAGCTATAGCCTTAGCGCATAGTGAGATTTGGGTGTGAGTCTATTAAGTTTGAGATTATCCAATTATGCCTGGCCTGCATCTAGCTGTTGTGCTCAGTTCCTTTTTGCTGCAGCTCCTGTGATTCCCCTCTGTTGCCTCCCTGGTTAGGGGAGCTCTTGTGGGCACAGAAGCTCTCCTTCACACTCACCAGGCCAGGTGAGGGTGGATCGAGTGCCAGGAGAGTCACCAATGGTGACTCTGGTGGGCTTGGGGTCAGTTGCTACGGGGAGTTGCCAGGTCTGTCTAGGGTTTCTCAGGCAGGTCTCTGGCTAGGATGTCTTAAGGAATGAGGCCTGGATGGAACAAAGTGAACATGGAGAAGCCAAAGGCTCTCCCTCAGACCCACCACACATTCACCAAACTTTGATGCCCAGGGAGTCAGGGAAATTCCCACTCACTCAGTGGGCTTTGGGGCAGGGGATCCAGGGAGTTGCTGGTGATTGGACCCTGAGGTCTCAGTCTGGTCGCTTGCCTAGAGAGCTTGGGAACAAGGATGCATGTAGCGCATGCAGGGAGAAGGCAAAGGGTCTCTCAGACTCACCACACACTCACTGATCTGGGAAGCCGGGCTAGTAGTGCAAATTCCCACTCACTTGGGGGCAGGATCCAAGAGGCTTCCAGAGTGGGCTCCGCTGTCTCAAGCCAGTCGCTCTGGCTAGGCCGGCTGGGGTAGGAACCAGGAGGCCACGGGGGTGGGCCTTGCTGTCTCAGGCAGGTCTCTCTGTCTGGGAGGGCATGAGGAGGGATCTGCAGGGCCCGCCTCTGAGTCCTGAAGCACAGCCAGGCCCCAGTGGTCGCCGAACACTGGGGCAGTTCCGACAGATACTTCAGGACTGAGATGGCGGGGCCCGGAATGCCCACTCCGGAGGTCGTGGCAAGGGCCTCAGGGGAGTCCCAGCTGTCTGACCAGGCCTCCGAGGCAGTGTCCTCCACTGGACCCTCAGCCACCACCTTTGCTCCGTGCCCCTGTGATGTGCCTCAAGAGGTTAGTTTTAAATAATACCCTTTACATATTGCTGTACATACTTTGTTAGATGCTGCATAACCTTAATGATGTTAAAAATTTGCTCATTGGATTATAAAACAATCTTTTTATGTTTTCTGTTCTTTCAATAAGCAAAAAAGAAAATTAAAAATGAACTTGGATAAAAAGTATGAGCTATGCCTGTAGGAGTAAGTTATTTTTATTTAATTTTTTATTCATTTTAGTGAGAAAAAAACGATAAAATAGCAATGAAACAGTTTCAAAAATAGATTAGTAGAACAATTGCAATAATTAATACATTACATAGTGCTATCTTTATAGTAGCTACTCAGAAGATAAGATGTAGACATGAAATCTTTTTTTTTGTGGGACCAGGGATAGACATTAAATCTTGCCTGAATACTATTAGTACAAATCTTTCTTCTCATTGAGCTAAGAGTAGCTATATATCTATCCTAATGATCTTGTATATACATATATATTTTTTCACTACAAAATGGTTCTTTACTTATATTAAAGGAGTAAGTTATTAAACATTCCAAACAACACAAAGGGGATGGTTCTTTGGAAATCTAATAATCCGAATTATCTTGTTGTCAATATGATGTCCTGGAAAATAAAGACAGACAACACATACGTGGTTTTGTTTTGAATGCAGATTCAACATCAGAACTGGGTATGTAATTTTCAAAACCTAATGCAAAATGAAAGTATGTTGCCTTTTGTTCAAAATTTACTAACTCCAGGATAGCAACAACTGAGCATTAAAAAAGCAGTGGGCTGGGCCAGAAAAATAGCTGAGTACACTAAACTCCTGCTTAGGCAAGGTCAACGACCATGGTTCGATCTCCAGCCAGTCCCACCCTTAGGCACAGTAAGAAAGGGACAACCAAGCCTGGGCATGGTGGTACCTGCCTGTAATCCCAGTGATGGGGCACCTGAAAACAAGATCACTGAGTCTGAGCTACATAGTGAGACCCTGTACCAAATACATTAAAAAAAAAGAGGAAAAACCGAGGGCTTTTAGGGTCTCTGAGAAGCTGTGCAGTTTCATGTATGATGCTTGATTGCCTGCTGTGGGATAACACACTGATATAAAGGAAATCATGGGATCTAGGAATACACAATAATTAATGAAAAGTATATCCCAAATTTTGGAAAGATGGCATTAAAATCTCAAGAAAAAATAAGTATGACTTCATAAAATTAATTCATGGAATCCTGAAACAATATCAAAAAAGATGGAACTTATTGAAAACTGCAATATCTCAATTGCAAATGAGAAAGTTAAGTGAAGGCTTATAAAAAAATGCTGAATCATAGACTTCCCCAATGAATTCAAAACTTAAAAGACATTCATACAAGATAAAAATAAAATTAATAAAGAGCAATGAAACAAATAATGGAGACCTGACTTGTCAACAAAATACTTGGAGAATTAAGTTGATGCAGAATTGATATGATTAGATCAACCCTAGAAGTATACTGTTTAATAACACAGTGCCCCAGTAAGACCAACCTGAAGTGCTAGAAATAATTTTGAGGGATTTGAAGAGGGAGACACTTGTGGTATACAGCCAAAAAGAAGTTTGAAATATGGTAAGACTAAGTCTGGACCATTCAGGAAGCAAGAGAAGTTCATTAGGTATTTAGTTCTTGGTGGTTAGAAATATTTAACTGTAACATAAGTGCACTTAGTAAAATGAAAATAATGGAAAATAAGCATAGGCAACCATTCAACTTGTAAAAGCACAAACATAAATACTTGTGAAATTTTTAAATATGTAAGATACATATGTAATCTTTTCTCATGCATTTTGTCACTAATCTTAAATGTACTAGTTACACATAAATTTTTCAGCAGTTTAAAATATACCATTTATTTCCTCAAACGTTTATCCTATACCTCTAAGATTCACTTCACTGAAGTTTAGGTTTAAGAACTCTCAACCATTATCATTGTCTCTTTTTCTTCCATTTAGCCTCCCTAAATTTTTATTCTTCACTTGACCTCAGAAGAATGATTGATTGTGTTTATCATTTTATATATTCTATATTTATATTCTCAATACTTTCTTTTTTTTCTGTCATACCTATCAATTTGTTCCTAAGAAAAAAGGAAAATAAATGAAAAAGACTTGCTATCAGACATAGCATGCTGGCATTATATTTCAAGATTTTCTTTTCTAAGATGAGAAATCAACATGACAGAAATGACACAGAATAAACAATGTTAATTAATCATGACAGACTTTCATTGGTGGGTGAGCATAGGAAATCTTCCAGCCAGAACTCTCCTAACTCCTTGCATAGGAAGGAAGTGCTGAAATTTATATTGTTAGCATAATGATAAAAAGCTAATCCCATATTAGTTGAAAGAAAAGAGAACTCTTAAGGGATGAAGAAAATGTGTATCACACGTCATTTATTATTTAAAATAAGTAATTCAATGTATTTTTTATCACAGAGAAAAAAATTCATCATTATTTAGGATGCAGTATTTTCTTATACTTGACTTTTTCCTAACTGTTCCCTGAATATATCCACAGGAGTCAATAAATTTGGAATAGTAATTTTAATTCTAATGATTCTTGTTTCCAGCCTATATTATCAAATTATAAATTTTTTATTAATTTTTTTATTTAATTTTATTTTTTATTTTATTGAAGTTCAAATATCAATCAGACAGTTTCAAGACACCTTAACAATACAGATTCGATAAATTAATACATTGAAAACTGTTTTCATAATGTTTTGATTTCGTACAAGGTGCATACATATTATATTTATAGATATTATTTTAGCAGATGTCTCTTATCAGTAAATTAAGAGTGTAGCTGCTTACTTATCTTACTTTTTATACCTAAATTATATCAAAAATTCAATAATTATTTTCCTAATGGATGACCATAGTACTAGAAGCCGACATAATATCCTGTCCAACCACCATTAGTGCAGATCTTGCCTCTCACAGGATTATATAGAAGCACAGCGTTATCTATCCCAACTGTACTGTTTATACACACACATCATGATTTTTTCTTTCTATACCCCTTCCTTTGTCTACAACTGTCAAAGATGGGCACTCCATTGTCATTCAACTAGCTTAGGTGTTTGAACTCAACACCACAATCCAACACAGTCCAGCATTCCACAACAATAGTGAGTTATTCAAAGAAGTTGTCGACCATTGCCATTTACAGCTCAGCTTAATATTATGGCCCCACGGTGTGTACTTCATTTTTTATACTTTTCTGCTGGATGGTTAAGACCTAGGTAGAGCAAGACTTATATGCCACCACATGAACTTTATATTTCTTATGTGGTCAGTGAAGTCCTCTCAGGGTTTATCTTGTAGTCCTGTACATTATTCTGTAGATCCTTTGTCTGAGTCATCCATGTGGATGAGTCACGGCCAATGCTTGACCAGTTTGCTCTCTGTAAGAGCCTGAGAGAAAGTTTTCTCTTCATGTGACTCTCCCCAGGCACACTATAGAACTTCAATCACTTTCCTCTGTGGCTCCATAATCTCCTTGTTCAGAAAATTTGGAGCTCAACTGAGTCTCATAATATTGCAGTACAGGTTCTCCTATGTCCTGAGTCTTCGCTGACCTTGAAAGGCTAGAGCCAACATGTTGGCTGGCTTTGTGGCTCTTCTAGTTCTCCAACTCTGATTTGCGAACTTAGGTTGTTAACCATCCAGAAGAAAAGCTGATTAGTATCCTGCAGCATATTCCATTCACTTTGCCTTATCTGACTCAGTTGATTTCAGTTGTTGTTGTACGATTCCTTTTGTATTTCTGCTTTTTGCTTGTTATACTAGGGAGACAATACGATATTTACACATGTGTTTCTGGGTTATTTCACTTATGAATGACTTTTTGTTATATATCTTTCGTAAATCAAAGGATTTTGGAAGCTTTTAATGAACTAGATGAAAAGAACCTTTTTTATCTTGCAGTTTTGCTTATTGCTTAAAAATATAATTTTTGTGTCATTTGGCAGCACTTACATTGTTATAAAAGAATATAATAATTAACCTGTTTTCATATTCCACATAAATAGTATGAAAGAAGCATGAAGTATTTGCATATCAGTCTGTTAGCTCCAAGATTCGGTCCTTTCCTGCTCACTAGCACTGCAATTCCCCTTTGTTTACAACAGCATAGATCAACCATCAGGAGAATTCTATAAGCAGTGTCACAGGAAGAGTTCTATCAGACCTACATGGAATGAAACTAAGGATCAAGATGCTGAACAAGACAGAAGATAATACAATTGCAGTGTGCATTTTAAGGAAAAGAGAAAGTAATTTCATATTTATTAAAGTTAAAATTCATTATTAAAAAAAAGTGGCGATTGAAGGTGAGGTTGGACTAATGTACATTAAATTTGAAGAAAAAGGAAGTGTGTATCAAGAAACACAGGAATGATAAAAATAGTTTCTCCTCTAGAATCTTCAGAAAAGTGATAAAGATCTTCTAACACCTTGAGTTTATCTCAGTGGGTTTGATTCTGAATTTTTGACTTCTTAAACTACATAATAGTCAATTCCTATTATAATACACTTACTTTGTGACAATTTGTTATATTAAAATAAATAACTAATACAGAGTCTTTGTTGCAAATCTATTTTACTTAATTTTGTGTAGTTATTTCTATATATTGTTACATTAGAATTCATACTTGGATTGGCAAAACCAAGGATGTAAAATGATATTGTAAAAAGTTATTTCATGTTCTAAGTAGCAGCACTATCTCAGTTGCTCTTCTGTCATTGCTGGGACAAAATTCCCAACACCCCCAAATTAAGGAGGGGCTTATTTAGGTTGCATGTAGAGGAGGTTTCGGTCCATAATCAGCTGGCTCCAAGGCACAGGGGCACATTATAGAGGGCAGTCACTCATGGCAGAGGAAAACAGCCAAGGGCAAAGGGAAGAGCCACAGCTGTGCAGCTAGCAAGACTCTTTTTCCTCTTTACATTTATATGCAGATTGTCTGCTCCGGAGAAGGTGTAGCACTCACACCCACAGTCCCAACATTGGATCAGGAATTAATCACAAACTCTAGAAGCCACCCCACAACAGCATGAGGCTTTGTGGTAACAACTAGACACAAACCATAACAAGCACTCTTCATGTCTTCCAGCAGTAACTGCGTCATCACACAATTTCCCATTAAAACAACAAAAGGATCATAGAGTAGAAAAAACTCATAAAACTCATGAGGCTTAAGCTTTTTATAAGCAAAAGCCATTTTTCTTCTGAACTGCTTGCCACATGGGCATACTGCAAAGACTTAGTAAACATCTGTTGAATATTGTTTTTTCCTTTATTTTAAATAGGAAATAAAACAACGATGCAGGATTTCAAAACAAGATAATAGGAAATTAAGAAAGAGTAATATACTGCATATAGTTATCTTCAAAACAGTTGCTCAGATGACAAGATACTGACATGAAAAACTGATTAAACTATACAAGTACAACTATTTCCTTAAATGAACTAATAGAAATTAATATGATTATCTTAGCTATCATATCATTTTTCTTCTTTCTTTTCTCCATATCCTCATCCCAGTCAATCTTTCATTTTGATCACTTTCTCTCCTTTTCACAGTATCTATTGTAGCTTTGGGATTTTATTTACTGTTTTAGGTTCCTACACTAGGGAGACACGATAATATTTACACGTTCAGGTGTGGTTTATTGCACTTATGAATACAGTTTCTAGTTGTAGCCACTTGTATATAAAAGCCTTGAGTTTATCTTTTTAAAGCTTAATAATGCTCCACTGTAAAAAATCAAAACAAAACAAAACAAAAAAACCCACAGTTTTATTCCTTCATCAGTTGATGAATATTTGCATTATTTCCAAGATTTAGCTATTACAGATTGTACTGTTATAAACATGGGTGCACAGACATCATTGTGGTATTGTGTTTTTTTAATTTTGGGAAAATACCTAAAAGGGTAATAGTTGGGTCAAATGGGACCTCTAATCATACTTTTTGAGGAATCTTCACACTCATTTCCACAGTGGTTGTACCAGTTTACATTTCCATCAACAGTGGAGAATTGTTCCTTTTTCCCCACCACCCCAACAGCATTTCCAGAGAATGTGTTTGATACCTTGTCAAAGTAAGGTGGTTGAGTGTGTTTGTAGTTGGGCCTGCATCATCTAATCTGTTTAATTGATCCTCAGGTCTCTCTGTCTTTTTTTTCCCCACTACCATGCTGATTTTGTCACAGCAGTCTTGTACTATAGTGTCAGGTCAGGGATTGTGATGCCTCTTGCCTTGCTTTTGTTGCCCAGGATTTCTTTGGCTACTCTAGATCTCTTCTGTTTGCAAATGAATTTTAGGAATGTTTTCTTTAGATCTGTGAGTTATAATAACAGTATGTTGGCTGTAATTGCATTGAATCTGTATAACAACTTTGGGAATATGTTCACTTTCACTATGCTGGCTTTTCCTATACATGAGAAAAAGATAACTTTTCATTTTCAGATATCCTCTTGAATCTCCTTTTTCAGGGCACTATAATGCACATATCTTTTATTTCCTTTTTAGATTGATTCATAAGCATTTCATTTTTTATGCTGTTGTATATGGTGTTGTCTCCCTAATTTTTCATCCAGTGAGTTTCTTGTCTGTGTACAGAAATACTACTGATTTTTGAATATTGAAATTGGATCCAGCTCCACTACTGAATTTATTTATTAATTCTAGAAGTCTTTTGGTGAAGTGTTTGGGGTCTTCTGAGTAAAGTATGATTTCATCTGAAAATCATAAGTTAACATCATTCTTTCCTACCCTTATTCCTTTTATTTTTCGCTTTTGTCTAATTACTCTGACTAATGTTTCTAGAACTATATTAAATAGGAGTGGTAACAGTGGATATCCTTGTCTTGTTCCTGATTTTGGAGAGAAAGCCTTCAGGTTTTGTCCATTTAGTAATGTTTGGCTGTTGGTTTGTCATGGATAGCTTTCACAGGTTGAGGTAAAGGCGTTCTACTCCAATTTTCTGTAGAATTTTTGTCATGAAGGAATGCTGGGCCTTATGAAAAGCTTTATCTCCATATATTGAGGTAATCATGTGATTTTATCTTTGATATATTATAATTTTGATATATTGTAATTTTATTGATTTGTGTATGTTCAACTATCACTTCACACCTGGTCATGGTGTATAATCCTGATAATTGGATGCACTCTGTTTGTTAGTATTTTATTGAGTTGGGTTTGTATCTATATTCATTAGGGAGACAGAAGTTCTCTTTTTTGGTCAGTCTTTTTCTCATTTTGGTTTCATGGCTTGTTTCCAGGAGTGATTTAAGTAATATTGCTTCCCTCAGTTTCATTAAAGAAGTTGAGGAGTATTGGCATTAAATCTTCTCTAAATTTCTGGTAGAATTCATCTGTGAATCCCTCAAAACCTGAGCTTTTCTTTGCTGGTAAGGTATTAGTTACTTTATTATTTCATTAACTGGTACTGCATTACTCAGATTTTTATATCTTCTTGATTCAGCTTTGATAGTTCATATCTTTCTAGGAATCTATCATTTTTTATTTTCCATCCTTTGAGAATAAAGATTTTCAAAGTAGGTATTGATAATCTGAATTTCTACAGATTCGGTAGTGATTTCATCTTCTTCATTTCTCAATGCATAAGTTTAAGCTTTTCTTTCCTTTTTTGATAAGGTTAGCTTGGAGTTTAGCAATTTTTACTTTTCCAAATAATTTTATTTACTCATCTATCATATTTTTTAGTCTCAATTGCATTATTTTTCCTTTCTGATCATTATCATTTCCTACCTTGCTTGTGATTTGGGTTTAATTGCTCCTCTTTCTCAGAATGTTTGAGATTTAGCACTAGGTTATATATATTTATGCCCTTTCTTCCTGATGTGAGAATTCAGTACCATAAATTTCCCTTTTGGTACTGCTTTCATTGTGTCTCACAGGTTCTGGTAAGTAATATTTTCATTCTCCATCTTAATTTATCTTTTCAAAGCTTAATGATGCTCCAGTGTATTAAAATATCACATTTTTAGTCCCTTCATTGGTTGATGAATATTTGGATTATTTCCAAGATTTAGCTATTACAGATTGTACTGTAATGCAATAAGTATTTCAGTCTAAGTTTTTATTTGAGTTAGATATGTTTCTTACATACAGCATCATTTTTAATCTTGTTTCTTGATACATTATGCCAACCTGTTTCTTTTGATTGGTGAATTGAGGCCATTTACATAGATGATTATAACTGATACATATTGCTTATCTTTCTTATATTATTTTTTTTTTGCTGTAGGTTCCTTGCCTTACCCCTCTGCTTAATTGCTTGTCATGACTTGTGATTTCTTTCTAATGTTTTTCTTAGAATTATTATTTCCATCTCTGTCTAGAATATCTTTCTGTACACTCTGTAGTGTTGTTTTGGCAGTCATGAATTTTTTAAGTATTCTTTATCATAGAAATATTTCATTTCTCCATTAATTTTAAAAGACAATTTTGCAGAGTCCATCAGTTGGATTAGATGTTATTCTCTTTCAGGACTTCAAGTATTTCACTCCAGGCTTTTCCTGTCTTGAGAGTTTGTGTTGAGAAGTCTGCTGTGGTTCTAATGGGATTTCCTTTATATGTGATCTGTTTTTTTCTCTAACAGTTTGTACTGAACTTCTGGAAGTTTGATTATTGTGCCTGGGTATAAATTTATTTTGGTAATGGTTGCATGCAGTTCATTTTTCTGCATGTAAGATTCTGCTACCATGTTTTGGAAATATTCTACCAGTACATCTGAGAACAGTCTTTTTGTTTTTTAATTGACATGAATCAGACTCAATATTGTTTTTCTTTGCATTACCATGCATCTGTTAAATTGTTATTTCCTATCTTGTTGTTATTTTTAAGACATCTTTCCTTTTCAGACCGCTAGCTGAAATCCTGGCTTCAAGTCTGTCTTTAGTTTTATTCAAGCAGTTTTACAAGCTTTCAATATAATTTTTGATTTCCTAGATATCTTTTTGAATCTGTTTCAAGCATTCCAACTATTTTCTATATTATTCATTCAAAGTTTCATTCATTTTACTATGCTCTTCTATTTTTATTTATCTATGTCTTCTTCAGATATGCTAAGAAATTCTTTTATTATGGTTGTCATTACATTTTTACCTGTGAGAGATTATTTCCTTTTTTATTTTTTTAATTTTTATTTTATTGAAGTACAAATATCAATGAGACAGTTTTAAGATACCTTGACAAGATGGATTTGATAAATCAATACATTGCAAACTGTTTTCATAGTGTTTTGCTATCATAGAAGGTGCATACATGATATTATACTTACAGACATTATTATAGATTATGTCTCTTATCAGTAAATTAAGAGAGTGTAGGAGATTATGAAGCCACAGAGGAAAGAGATTATTTCTGAAATGATTTCCTTTGTTAACCTCATGCAGTTGTTTCTTTACTTCA